>SMLS01067859.1:0-34247 GCA_004785975.1 Popillia japonica
TCTCGTCGCTTATACTGATTCGGACTATGCCGGCGATATACATACAGAACACTCTACCAGTGGAGTTCTTGTAATGAGAGGCGGGCCAGTTGTATGGTACGCCCAAAAACAACGTTTGGTAGCTACATCGACAGCAGAAGCGGAATATCGAGCAGCGGTTTCAGCAATTGACGATATCTGCTGGATTCGACGACTTGGCAGGGAACTGGAAATCCTCAAATCGGACGAACCAACTACTCTATATATTGACAATCAATCTGCCATTCACATGCTCAAAAACACGCACGAAGGCAAGATAACAAAAGGCAAACAAACACATAGATATCCCAAGAAAATTCATTCAAGAGCACGTGGGAAAGACCGTGAAAGTGCAGCATGTCAAAAGTTCTGATCAGCTTGCCGACATATTTACCAAGGCATTAACGCGTAAATCATTTCTAGAATTGCGCTCAAAAATTATTAAGGAGGAGTGTTAAATGTTAATCATTTTTGAATTGCGCGCCAATGTAAATTATTTTTTAGTTTCAATACATAACTGATATGTATTTGTAATGACATGTACAGTTGAATTTTTGGATCTTGTCCGTTACGTCATAAGTAATGTCAGGATGAATCAAATCATTGACAAATTGTGGCGGCATCTATGTTCAATCAACAAAACTAACACTTACTCGTAAATCCACTAAAAAGGTTTGTATTGAAACTATAAGCTTTATTTAAATTTAGGTTTTGATATTAGGGCTCTATTTTCACTCCTAGCGAGTACACCCCTAAACTAACGTCGGGTGTGTGTGTGTGTGTTTGTTATCCAATTTATTTGTAAATATACTGGTAAACACACACGCACACACCCGACGTTAGTTTAGGGTGTACTCGCCAGGAGTGAATATAGAGCCTTCACACAATGTAATAGAAACTTATTTTATATATATTACGATATTACCGACTAATTTTGAAGAGTGCCCTCTAGAGACCAATAGATCAACCTGAATGAAGCTGAATATCACGAAACGATATATCTCCACCTTGCTATCTATCTATCTTCATCACACTTCTATATAGCCAATACGAATAGTATCTAGGCGTATGTCTTCTTAACGCAACGACTCATATATCTTATTTACATTTCTTTCTAACGTACATTAAATATCGGCGATTAATGTTTTACGTACATCTTTGCTAAACTACATTGTTAATGACGTAACGGACAAGATCCAAAAATTCAACTATATGTATGTATGCTCTAAGCATTAAGCAAAATAGTGTTCGTGTGTTCGATATATTTTAAGTAACTGTTATATTAATACAAGTGTTATAAATGTATAGGAAGTTTGTAAACAATAAAGTAAAATAAAAGTTAAAATAAATTAATAAAACTAACACTTCATTTAACCAATATCATGTTCTACTGAAAATTACTTCGATCAATTTAACTAAATATTGAATATTGATGATTTCTTACGACTCTACTACAGTAACTATGTATATAACTCTGCTTTACGATTGCCTCCTTGCCACCCAGACTTAAACCCCGTTGAGCTGGTGTCGGCAAGCTTGAAAGAATAGGTGGCAAAGAAGGATGTCCGTTTTCGAATAGCCGACATTAAAGAACTGGCGAGGATATTTTGAGAAACATTCCTGTGGCAGATTGCCGAAACGTTATACTCACGCTAGAAAGTGTGAGGATGAATTCTTTACTTGTGAGGGAAATAGCCGGTCTAAATTCGATACCAAAAATATAGGTAAATTAGATTTGATAATGTTTTAATTTTGAAGAAAAGCATAACATACTCAAGCAGAGCTGATAAGAATAAGTACTATAGCAAGGAAGTTAAGATATTTTTCAGAAAAGCAAATTTGACTTCCGAAAAACATAAGTAACTACTACTTGCACTATGCACTATCGCGGGAAAGAAGATAAAGTTTTACACCTTTGTACCTTTCATCGTCATACCTCAGGAAAGTGCAATAAATAATATATTATATAAATAATTTGCTTACAGTTTCTACGATTTCAAATGAAAGTATACATTTCTGGAGAGAGTATATTTAATAAAAGTACATATATAAGATCTAGTAGTAAGAATTGGAAAATTTTGTTAACAAATAAATAAATTAATAACAAAGTCTTTGACTCTAATCTAAATCTAAAATGGTTTGTCTAATAGAAGAACTACCCTTAACATTTCTTTTTAAATAAAACATTTACAGAAATAAATTTTGTCTAAAATATAAAAATTTACGAACACTATAATACATACTAAAAAACAAAAGGACTACATATTATGATGCGATCCAGATTCCATATTCGTACCGTACTGTTGAGGAAAATTATAACCATAGAACGGTGACATGTGTGCTTGATAAAAATTATGATTCAAGAAAGAATTATCAGGCGAGATGACATTAGGAGTAGGCGATACCGGTATGCTGCTTGGATCAAAATCCGCCGGAAAGAAAACTTGAGATGGAGGGAAGGCGTATTGGGGTTGTATCGGTGAAAAAGAAGGTGATAACACACAGAAAGGAACCTGGAAACCTGAAGATTTTCTCATTCTATGAATATCATTTGGAGTCAGTGGATTAATAAATGTCGGTTGAGGACTAATATAAATCAATGGAAGAGAACTCTGCGGAAACTGAGGTGAAGGATACTGTGGATGATGGTCGTGCTGGTGTTGATCGTGTTGGTGCTGATGCTGATCACTATGCTCGAAACTGGCACTGTCCTGTGTTCCTGCGTTTTGACTTGAATGCAGATGACATGAATGTTGTGAATTAAAGGTTGACGTCCTCTGTTGTCGATTATGCTTTTGAAAATCTTGATGTTGTTGTTGGTTCATTTGTGGACCTCTAGACATCCGTTTCCATTGTTTAACCAAACTAATACTTGAAGCTGATTGATTATTGACATTTGTCACCGTTGGGTCTGCACCATTAGCAATTAACCAACCGTATCGTTGCTCGTTACGCATCGAAGCAGCAAACATAATAGGGGTCATTCCTGGCAAAAAAAATAGATTATAAGCTAGTAATATAAATTAGTAGCATAATTTAAGTAGAATAGCATACGTGTTCAAAATACACTAAATAAAAAAATGTAAAATTTTTAAAAACAAATATAGTTATAATTTTTCTTTTTGGTCATTTAGTAAGAAGTATTTTTACGTTTATTTTTAATAACTTCCAGTAACCTGCGTGCTTCAATTAATTTATTCAACAGATCCTCTTCAAGATTTTCCCAAGCTTCTACAATTCGATGTTTTAATTCTGACTTGGTTTGAATTTTTGGTAATGTGATGTCGTAGACATTTCGAGATAGTATCACCTACAGATTTTCGATGGAACTCAGATCAGAGCTTATAATGCCGGCCATTTTGAAAATTTAATCTCATGGTCTTCATAAAATGTTTTTATTGAAACTCCCGTGCATATGGGTACGTTATCTGACTGGAATATGTTGCCATCGTTTGCGGCTATGGTGATAAAAGATAGAAGGTGTTCCTCAAAAATATGTTGATATTTTTGGACATTCAGTCGCATCTCCACAAAAGCCATCTCACTTGGTACTTTTCTTAAATTCCGTCCATACCATAATATCACAATTTCCCAAAGCACGACGAGAAAACACTTTTGTCCTTTTCCTATAATCAATTTTTTTATTACAAGACCGGCATCCCATTTTAGGATCATTCCTTCTGATTGGCGTTTTTTTTGCGTAGTTTTCAACAACCCTTTCGTAGAAACGGACCCACGACATTTTGCGAACGATTTAGACAGCGACCAATTTCAATTTGTGTCATTCCACAATTTCTAAACGTAAATCTATCAGAGGCTGCCTGTCAAGACAATTGACAATTCTTTTCCACGCGGCTTAATAGATAACTTAAAAAATATTTTGTTGTAGTACAAATAAAACAGATTGATCAAAACCAATATTTCGTTGTGGATTGAATTCAAATTGCATACAGTGAAGCAAACAAAGAATTAGCTATACTTTTTCGCACGCTATTTATCATTCATTCAGCTATCTATCCATTAATATTTGTCTTTAAATTTCCTTTTACTATAAAAACAAAACAATATATGTATGTACATACCTATTAACCTATAATTATTCACAGAACTGTATACATACATATACAGGGCGTCTCAGCTAGACCGTTCATTAGAAATTGATGGGGTTCTGGCCAAAATATAAATTTAAAAATTCAGAATTATATATAATCGACTGATCTTTGCAATAGAATTATATTTAAGAATCTAGCGTTTCCGGTTGTACCGGAAATCGATTGTTATTTTAAATTGGTTACTCTGTATATGTTCACATATTGGGATTTACCCCTTGATAAGCTGCATGAATACCTCTACTTTTTGCAATTTGATTTGGGCGTTTTGTAATTATTCGATTTTTTTCCAAAAAAAATTGCTATAGGTAAGTACCCGACACTTATTCAAAAAATTAGAGAACACTCTATTTTACGGATATCAATTTAGGATTAATAATATGCTTAAACAACATGTTGGAGTAGGTTTTGACGACACTAACTTTTCGAAATTTTGAAGAACCATAACTTTATTTTTTCAAGTGGCACCCTCTGTACATATTTTATTACTCCTCTGTGGCGTCCAATTTTACATCTTTTACACCCCACATGTCCTATACCTGAAATTGATAGTTTAGGAGATAATTAGGTTTTTTTAAAGAAAGCATAACTCACCGATACTTGCAGAGTATGCTATGGAAAACAAACGTTCTCAAAGCTTTTATTATCAAAGTCTAACGTCAAAGTCACATTTCGTCGTTTGAAGCGTGTGAGTTAATAATCATCCGTTAAGTGCCTTTACATTACTGCTATAAGGATATAACAATAACGAAACCAATGTTTATACAAATCAAAACAACAAATGCGACAAAATTCTTAGTAAAACTTGCAGAATTTTTAATGAAAACTATCCGTATTTACCTCCTATGACAAAAAGTAAATGTAGAACAAATCTTAATTTATTAAAAAAATGAACGTAAAAACCTACAAAATTATTATTCAACGTGTATCGTATCGTTATGTTCAAATTTTAGGAGTGTAAAGTAGACTTTATTTCAATTAACAAAAACGCAAAACATCCATTTTTATTTGTTTCAAAGTTACAACTCTAAGAATGTGACTATCAAGATCATGAAAAAAAAATGTAATCCTAAAGTCAATACAAACTAGTTTTATTTAAAAAAGTTTAATTAATAATATTTCCCATATTATGTCTTTTATGTCCACTTTTTAAAAAAGTTATAAGATTCGTTATCGTCGCATAATAAAATGTTATGGTAAAATAAATAAACACGTATCGTAGTGCATACAGTAATTTCTTGCAGATCTACAAAAAAAAAGAGTACTGGAAATTGATTTATGATAAGAAAAGTTCTTACTTATTTGTGTGTACTGAACCATGAATATCATTCAATAGACAAATATTCAGATGACTCTAAATGTTGCATTTTTTAATGAAGGATTACATTACGTTTAATGTACAACAGCTTATTAGTAAGTGGACACATTTGCTTTACTCAAAATGCCTTAACGATTTTCTTCTCAAGAGTATGCGGCCATGCATTTTTTGTATGGCTACTGAAAGGCAGTACACGTCAAGCAGTTATTGAATACCGACATCGGTTTCCCGACAGGTGCAGAGAATATCGGGAATGCGAACTGCGTCATTATCTTTTCGACTGAGGACTAAATTTTCCAGCAGACTTAGAGGAAGAAGCAATAGCTATAGTTATAAGTGATCCAACTCTCAGTGTGCGTCGAATCGCTAGACAAGTAGAAGTGTCAGGAATAACAATTTGGAGGATGTTAAAATGTGAGGGCTTATATCCATATCACTATCGCAGGGAACACTGTTTGCTTGAGGCAGACCACTATCCTCGTCTAGTTTATTCCATCTGGATATTAAAACAGTCATGGCTTCATTTTAGTTTCTGTGGAACACTCCTCTGAACAGATGAATCTACGTTCACAGGAAGTGGTATTAGAAATCTAAGAAACCCGCACAGGTGATCAGAAAATTCCAAAGCTATACGTCCATCTAAATTTCAGCATAAATGTTCTAATAACGTTTGGACGGCCGTAATCGATGACATATTGATTGGTCCTGTTGTTCTTCCTGGGAGGTTAAATGCGGACAATTACCTTCAATTTCTAATTGACCAACTACCAGGTCTTTTACAGGATGTCTCACTGAATGTTCGAGACATGTGGTTTCACATGGATGAAGCACCACCAGTGTTAACAATTAAAGTCAATTATCTCAGATGGATTGGTCGAGGTGATCCTATTGCATGGCCCCCCAGATCACCCGATCTTCATCCCTTTGACTTTTATTTATAAGGGTACATGAAAAATTTAGTCTACATGTAAAGTATCACAAGAGAAGAACTGTGGGATCGTATTCATCTAGCTGCTGGACGAAAAAACGTATGAAAATCGGATAAGTACTTTTTCTGTTAACCTATGGGTACAAGCCTGCATACGTGCCTACGGGACACCTTATATAATTGTTGAAAATAACTCTGAGACCACTCATTTTCTATGGCACAGTAGATAAGTATCGATCTGTGCACTTTTCAAAAAAAAATCTCAAAAACTATAAATGTCAACTATAGGACATGTGGGATATAAAACTTGTCAAATTAGACGCCGAGGATGACGAAGTATTAAAATACGGGGATGTCATTTAACAAAATGAAGTTATAGTTCTTTAAAATTTCGAAAAGTTAACGTGCTATAATGAAATAACCGTACAATGTAGGCAGCCGTTCTCGTCGCCAAAATATACCTCAAAATGTTGTTCAACCGTATTATGAATCGTAAATTGATATTCGAAAAATCGAGTGTATTCCGATTTTTTTGAATAGATGTCTCTGCTATAGCAATTTTTTTGGAAAAAGTCGAATAACTACAAAACGTCCAAATCAAATTGCAACAAGTAAAGGTATTCATGAAGCTTAAATCGAAATATGTAAAAATATACAGAATGATGTGGATATCCGGTAGGTACAATCAGAACCCCATAAACTTCTAATGAACGCTCTCGCTGGGACACCTGTATATAATTATTCATATATGAATAAAATGTTGTAATTAGTTCCAGCTTGGCTACGATAAATATAAATGAGGTAAACGAAACTATAAAAACCGAATTTTGAAACAATAGATGCTACATTCAGAAATTATTCAGGCTGAAACTACAGTACCTACTAACATTATAAGAATAGTACCAAGATTATAATGAAGAACTTACTTAGAAAGCAATAATGATATATTACTCTTCCATACCGTAAATACTTAAAATGCACTCGCTCATGCTTAAACAGTAGAGACTAAAAATATAATAATTTTGATTTACCTGTCATTGGCGTTGCCGCATTTATATTAAAACAATTCTTCAGAAGCACTTGAATTATATGATCATGTTCAAACAGTACAGCGATTACATACGGTGATAACACAGCTTCTATACTTTGTCTCGAAACGCCTCCATTTAATAGGTGTTGCAGAAGAAAGGTTACAGTTGGCAAATCACCACTAGCTACAGATACTAAAAACACACTAGCCCCTGTAAGAAAACAATACGAACACTAGATGCCATATTTACAATTTTATTTATTATATTTTCGTTCCACTCACCATACGCGTTCTTCTTCGTAGCATCAGCTTTGTAGTCAATTAATAGTTTTACAATTTCAAGGTTTCCATTTCTAGCGGCCATCATCAACGGCGTCCATCCTAAGCAATTTTCTGAGTCAATTTTATATGTCTTCTCTAATAATTCTTTCACTTCATCGATATTATTATGGGCGGCTGCATAATGTAGGTCTGTATTTTTATCTTCGTCAAATTGTGAGTAATAATCACCAGTTTCAGCCATGTCTTTCTCTTTTATACATGTATGCAATTTATAATGTATGTATCTGTAAAGATGTCTAAACCGCACTGCATATAGTTGGAGATCTTTTTACCAGTCAATTTTTTATGGAATATCAAAAATGTGACAAGATATCAGCAATAAAAATCTTTGCAGTATACAGAATAACCTAAAAGAAACTGACACCACATAAAATTTAAAATTTTACTATTTGGCAGTTAAAAAAGAATTTATATACATATTATATTTAACGATAAAGAATTTATTAAACATAAAACAGATTACAAATATGTATTTACGTCAAATACATATATTAAAAATATTCAAAAACTTCAGGAACTGCAGTCTGTACTTATTATATTTGCAATATTTTATTATAAGCAATAAATGTAGTTCTGTCAAATTCAAATTTTTGCCACCTTCAGATATAATTTTTTTAATTTTTGCCGATGCACATTGTGCATTGCAATGCGGAGTTATCGTAGCAAACGATCAAAGGTGACATATTAATTAACTACACGTCAAATCTGAATAACAATCAACAAATCATTAAACTATTATTGACATTGTTGAGAGTGAATTACAAAACAAACAAATTTATTTAGCGAAATCTAGTATTTCCGCCTCGGGCCCATGCTACGGCTACCATCCGCCTGGGCAAAGACTCAATAGGCCTCTGATGTAGCCTGGACTCACCTGGTTCCATTCTTCAGTAACTGCTGTTTCTAGCCCTTCTAGCGTTCTTGGTGGAACTTATCTGTTTTGTAGTGCCCACCCAATACGGTCCCAGACATGCTCTATTGAATTCAAGTTTGGGCTTCTACATAGGCCACTCTAAGAAATGTATGTCAACTTCGTTTAGGGAGTTTTGTACAATGTTGGCAATGTGACGGCATGCGTTATCATGCATGAAATGGAAATTAGTGCTTATATAAGGTGCAGGTTTGGATATATTCTATACAATCTATGTATACATATATCTATAAAAATCGCATAACACAGTGACCATAACTTTGTTAGTTGATACAGTCACTTTTTCATCAGTGTAAGTATGCAATACTTCCACATTGAAACATTTGTAAAATTATGCACTACTTGAGACGCCTAAGAAAACTACAAAAAAAAGGTTTGGTTATTAAACCAATAACTTCAAAAAGTTTTAATCAAAGAGGCCAGGTAGATCTGATTGATCTACAATCTACACCCGATGGTGATTTCAAATAGCTACTTAACTACCAGGAGCATGGTCTAAATTTATTCACTTATGATTACTGAAGAGGAGCACGAAAATAAATTGGGTTTTGAACCACGAGAATCGTTTAATTCAACTGATAATTTGGTAGATAATGAAACCAGAAGCTTAAATACTTTAAGAGAAGACAGCAACGTGCTCTGATCAATAATTGCTAACTCGACAAGACTGCACTTGTGGATTAGGTCTCAACAAACATAAAAATGCAGCGAGAGGACACCTATAAAAATTTTACGGAAATAAATTAAACAGGGTTGTATAACTTTCCGGAATAAAAATAAATTGTCACAAAAAATTGTTGAGATAACATTGAAAAGAAGTATTTCACACGTTTAGGAAATGTTTCTAACTGCACCCCATGTAGGTAGAAATTCCGAAAGGCAGAAATATAATGTCTTTCGACGGTGTTACTCTTTGGAAAAAATATACCAACTTTTGGTATTGACAAACAGTTCAGCAACAACAACAACACATCAAAATATGAATTAATAAATCATTATATTGAGATTTTACTTTCGTAAGTTTGTTAGAAGAATTCGTAAGCGTGAAAGTTAATTCTTTAAAAGTTGTTAAAAACGGTACCTAAATGATATTGGGTAAAATTGGAGAGAAGTGTTCGGTACTTTCAGTTGTGTCTCAGTGCTGTGAGGTGGGGTGGGATCGCAATTAGCGCAAGCACCTTCTATTTTTCTATAGGTAACAATGGAAAATACATTATTTTTGAGTGTGAAGTAGGTACCAAAACTTGAGAAAGTGGATGAAGATAACAGACATAAGGATAAATATTAATATTATTAACAAAATAGGTAGGTAAGTGTTATGGTACTTTTATGGTATTAGAAAATATGCTGCAAAAAATGTATACGCAAACCCAATAAACTACAATTACTTTCAATCAAGAAATGATACAAATCTCCTGCATTGACGGCTAGGACATCCTGGAAAGTACAGAGCTTCATTTAGAATCAAAACCTACGTAATCTCTAACGTAAAATGACGTCAATAATATGTTGCTAAAACAAATAAATACCCTAAGCTGTCTATAACCAGGAAAGTTGCAAAGTCGATATCAGACCGTTTTTATACGCCTCTGTTTGCTTCTTTGTTTTCATCTTTATTTTATTCCTGTATTTTTGTTAGGTAGTTATGACTATTTACAATATAAACCCCACCTGTAACATTTTAATTGTCAATGTATATGTAAATAAAAATGTCTGCAGTAATTTTATTTTTAAATATTACCGTGCTGTTAAATAGGTTGCATAACAGAAAGCACTGTATGATTATACCTTGTTTTTTATTAAGAGTACCAAATAATAAAATCCGCTTCACTTTAGGGAAATTAAACTGACAGCTATTTTGGCAGTAAATTTAAATGTTGTATTAAAATCAAATAAAGTATGTAGATACTTCTTATTTACACTTGCTATTTCACATATACAATACATTTATATAAAAAAAAGTGCACAATAATTTTAATATGTATCACTGTCGATACTCTGTTTTGCAATGATCCATTGTGTATACATTGTAATGTTAAACTATTGCGATGACGTTTTAAATATCTGTAAATACACACTCTGTATTCTATAGAACGCTTAAACAATTAGTACTCGTACTTACTTAAAATTAAGCATTTTCATTAATTTATACAACGTTGAACGACTCGTTGGAGGTATATTTTGATATTGTTGTCTATCGTAAAAAGGCCATGTATGATTCTTCTTATCATGTATCAGACCCATGCAAGTCAGAATCAGAGAGCACCGAAAATTGATTCGAGTATGGGAAATGGAGAAATCACATTGGGCGAAACATGCTTGGGAAGAAGATCACAGAATTGAGTGCGACGAGCCTAAGCAGAAGATCGTCAATCACGATACCAGAGGCAGAATAACTGGTGACGCAAAAAAAACCTGCACAGGCCATGGCGCATCCAGATCTACGCATACGACATGATGTTAACATGTATTGTCAAATTATAAATCTCATGTTATTTTTTTATACAGGGTGTCCGCGATATACAAAGCATGCTTTTAAGGGATGATAGCTACAACGATTTAGAAACAAAAACATATAATACACCTGTAAGCGTAAACGAGGAAAAAAATTATTTCTAAAAAACCTTATTTGGTCAAACTGTACAAGAAAACTCATCCATATTGCTTCGTAAATAACCAAAAAACCATATCAAAAATTTAGGGTTGAAAATAACTGAAAACAACGATGAAAACGAATTATTTCATACTTTGAAATTGAAGCATGGTGTCATTTGTCTTCCACCATACTGTACACATATGCGTTAGAAGCGCATATGCCTGCCAAGCATCATCTGTTTATACGACCTTGAACTTGTATCGTATGAAGTCAATGGCCATACGTTTTAAAATAAAGGTACCTTTGCGTTTTTTTAATAATGTTATGACAATAAAATCGATGTTATGTTGAAGTTAGAGTGAAAAGGGGATATTTAATAGCAGCCTCCGATCGGTAAATGAAAATTTAAGTTGAGGGAAAGTCGCATTGAATGAAAAAAATGTAATTACTGCAATTATGTTATCGCGCTTTAAGCTCTTTCGTAAAGGCTACTACAAAATTGAGTTCTTTTCTTTTATTTGTTATAAATTGGTGGTCCTAAAAAGGACTTTTTTGAAAGACAGGAGAAAATGTATTACAGAAAAGACTCGATGTGTTGCCCATTTTCAAGAACACACGCCTGTAATCGTCGTGTAAATCTTGCACTGATCAGCTGCCGGTGTACAGTATGCGTCGAAGTTTGTGACATGAGAAATATTTTTTTTTCTCGTTTACGCTTGCAGATAGACCCAAGGTGTATTATATGTTTTTGTTTCTAAATCGTTGTAGCTATCATCCCTTAAAAGCATGCTTTGTATTTCGCGGACACCCTGTATATAGCTTTTGCACCCGTGGCATATAATAACAATTGTCTGAATGAGTTTGGAAAGAAATCAGAGTTGCCCCGACGACGGCAGTAGAAGAACTGCAGAAATAACTTCAGATCAGGGTACACAGATAGAGGTATGCCGACGCGCATCTTATGCATATGTCATTGCGAAGCATTAATTGTAAAATACAAATCCCGCCTACGAAACCCGCGATTTTAACCTCTATTGAAATAAATTTCATATGTAATTTGTCTCGCACTGACGTCATGCGCGGCTTCGACGATATTTGGTTTTGAAACGAGCATACCTCTATCTGTGTATCCTGCTTCAGATATAATCATCCATCGTCAACAATCTCTTGTCATGAGTTACAGTTTATAAAAACTTTTAGTTCGGGTCGCAGTGCAATGTCATCCTCACACTTTAGCATCTGATACGAAACTCTACATGTATGTGGCAAAAATGACTGCAAGATATCGTTAGCTCAAATAAACATGCAAGCATTTATATTAGTTACATGCAGTTGGCAAGAGAGTAGCGAACATGATATATAGGAACGTTTATTCTCAATTATTGTACACGTGTAATGAAATTGGGCAAGGTAAGGTAACGGAGTAATTAACTGAAATGAATAATCAAACAATAAAGCGCGTTTGTTTCGTTAATGCTCATTTCAGTAATACTTAGCTTAGGTAACGACACTTAAATATTTAATTTTGTCTTAATTATTGCTTCGTTTCACCGTCGCAACTTTAAGAAAGTTTAGTGCGGTTATGTATATATATAGCAGTGTAGCTACTTGCGATAAAATCGAAAAAGTGTTTGCAAATAAAATAGCAATGGCGCATTTTACTATTGCTTCATCCCATAAATAAAAGTTTTCTTTTAACTAGTTAATAAAGAGGATATAATGACTGTATATAAATTATGTCGAGTATCTCACACACCACAAACTATTATTTTTAATTTACAATAGTATATACAAAAAATTTCTAAAGGTTTCAATACCCTTATAACAATACAATGCCACATTTTTTACGGCAATATTTAATCTATCTAAAGTAATTCCAAGGATATCAAAATGCACTTGAATAATATAAGTTCAAAGTTTATGGAGAATTAGTTATTCCGAAATTTATGGTCATCGTAATAGATAAAATCTTGGAACGCTTGTTTGACGTTTTCATGAGCTACTTTAAAGAAGTCCATAAATGGGAGGTAACAAAAATTGCCTTTATCAATTGAAGAAATTTAACTTCTCAAAAAGGAACTAGAAGTAGCTTGATCATAAAAAGCCAGTATTCAGAACACTTACCAGCCGTCTAACTGGTGATTGCCTTTTACGATACCATCTTAAAAAAATGACAAAGCAAATATATCGATTTTGCAAACTTAATCTCAAGTATGTATGTATACTTCGTAACTTCGAAACACTAGTCCGGCTAAGTAAGCATCATCTATAAAACGATATTCTAACGCCAGAGTCCTAGTACCTAAATCAATCGTAGGATTTGTTAAGAATATCTAATTAAAAGATTACTAAGAGAACTAGGTAGTCGTAACAGATGGCTGTGAAGAAGGGTAAGTAAGTACATACTTAAAATTTGAACTAGAGTGCAATAGAGTACAGTTATACAGTGCTTTCAAATAGTAACGAATAAATTCATTATTTCTGAAATTGAGAGCGACTTTCTCATTTTATTTAAAATAGTGAAATTAACTGAACGAGAACGAATTGAAATTCTTTGCATGATCGGATTTGGAGATTTGCTTTGAACGACCATGCTAGTAAGCATAACTGTCGTTATTGGGCTATCGAGAATCCCCGATGGATGATGGAGTATCGCACTCAACATCTTCAGAAAGTGAATGTGTGGTACGGCATAATCGAAGGAAGAATTCTGGGTGCTTCTTGTTTTGACGTGAACCTAATGGGTAGAAGAAATTTGGAGATTCTTCGAGCCGACCTTATTCCCGAACTAATAAATTTATATCCAAAGGAGGAACGTGATCTTCCGAGAAATGACATTTTCTTTCAACATAATAATAATAATAATAATAATAATAATAATAATTCATGCCTTAATATCCCCCAACAGCTTGCGCCAATTACAGGGGGCATCGGCTGGCCATGAGTTATTATTACGCCTGCGGCTGTAGACCGACTTAAGATGTTATCTTTCCGCATTTGCCGTGGAATTTGGGAAACTACAGAAAACCAAATTCAGAAAGAACGCACCGGATAATGGTGCACCTCCCCATTATGCAGCATCTGTCCTGGCTTATTTAAATGAGTTTTCCCAAATCGTTGGATAGGGAGAAGGGGGCCGCCTGAATGGCCAGCCAGATCGCAAGATTTGACACCCTTAGATTACTTCTTGTGGGAGCACTTAAAAAGCAAAGTATACATTAGTAGACCGGCGAATTTAGAAGAATTAGATGAAAGAATTCGTCAGGGGATATATCGTATACCTCTTGAAATTATGACCATGTTCAACAAGAATTTACTAATCGTCTTGTTTACTGTCAGGTAGCCAACGGTGAACAATTTCAACATTTACTTTAATCATTGTCATTAATTTTAGAAAAATAAATAATAAATAAAATAAATAATGGTTTTTTCATATTTATATCAAACCTACATACGCTAATGTAATCATATTTTCAACGATGTGTACGTAGAATAACACGCTCTTTCAATTGGCATGGTCGAAATTGGGTGTTGCAATTTAAACAAATTATCAATGACGTCATATCTCGAATTACGATTGCGTCACAAATATAAGTGGTATGTCGAAAAGTGCCTTTGTTTAAAACAAAATCGTCAGACAGAGTGTCAGAGCATTTTTTCGAAAAACTCAATTTCAGAAATAATGAATTTGTACGTTACTATTCGAACGCACTGTATAATAATATATGGCTGTCGCCACTAGTCAGAACTACGATATGGCTACAATTGGTTGAATAGTTGACCGTTGTTTCCATAAATCACTATAAAAAAATCACTAGAGATTAACGATAAAACTATTCTTTTAAAATATTCGTATACCTGCCACATGATTGTTCCCATGTTATACAAGACTTTAGTTTGCAATAATAACGAGTGCCGCAATTTATATCACTTGGGATGTATGCTAATATATTACGTAGTTTATACATCAAAATATATAGTAAATATGTAATGTGTAATGTGTCATTAGTAAATTGTGTTGTGGGTGCAAACATAGGAAGTTATAGGTAAACGTAAATACTACTGTAAGTACATATATTCTAGTACTTGTATGTAACTATTCGCAGCAGCAACGGTAATAAATCAAATTTTCACTTGTGTAAACACAGAAACGTAGTCGTAACAGCGGCTTACCTGTATTGATTACACTACCGAGGTGCTGACAGCGGTTTCTGTTAGATAGAATTGATTAATTCTCGGTATTACATTCAAATTAAAACGTCGACTTTTGCTACATAACATTGAGAGAAAATACGTTCATACTGTTTCATTCACTTGGACTTCTTTGATTGTTGGATCATCATCATTATCGATGGAAAACCTGCAGATGGAATATCTACAGGAATTATTGTTTGTTAGATTAGATGAACTGTTAAGAATCTTTCAAAATTGTTTTTCGAGCTTGTTGTAAAAAAGTACTTGAGAGTATGGTCAAATCTGCCACTAAAAAACTGAAAGAAAAGATTAAATACCCAGTAATATTTTTATTTATAAAACACTTTCACACATGTCAGAGATATATATTTAAAGAACTTCAGCACATTGAAAGCAAAATCCTATAAAAAAAAATGGAATTTTCACAAAATCATATAGGTACTTCTTAAACATTTAGTATTGTATGCTACGTTTTGTTTGAATATCGTCTAAAAGTGCTTGCAGATCTTCATCCTCAAAACGACCTTCTAGGGAAGGAATTAAAGATTTCGCTTCTTCAGCAGTTTCCGGGCACAAATTGGCAATAGCTGCTAATTCGAACTTGTGAAGTTTCTTTTGACTGAGTAAGCTGTAAACAAATGAAAAACTACATAAGTATAAAATATAAGTACCTACCTATATAGTCAACGATATAGCTTATTTTACAGAAACGTAAGTATACATAGATATAACGGATTTAATACCTAAAAGAAGCTACTTACTTCCTAACGGCCGAAATTACTTCCTTATTCTTAAATTTCCTAAAGCGGTCGGTGTACGTGAGTGTTTTCATGAAGACGTCGGAAAATTCCTGCTCATCTTCGGCGGATTCGTTTTGAGCTTTCCGATGCTCGAGCAGCATGTGCACTTCGGATATTAAAAGCGTCTCAGCGTTCTCGAACTCTGCAATTTCCAAAAAAAAAGCAAAACGACTTAACAGTTTTTCAATTGCTACCACGGGAGATAGATAAGCTTACATCTAGAAGAACATAATTTATTACACCGCGATTTTGAATTACTTGTATTCAGCTTGAACTGGAAAAAGCAGAAACAAAAGTAGAATAATTACACTTTCTAACATCTTTTGTATAGTCCAAAAAGAAATGAAATAAAATGCTTTTTTATTTAATTCTACTTAAGCTTATTGCAATAATATAAAATATAAATCCAAAAATGTTACGTAAGTGCCACCGTGCATTCGAAAGAAAATATTACCATAGTTTTCGTTAAACTTTCTGCAAGTTCTACTAAAAATTTAGTCGCACTTTAGTCCGTGTATAAGAAATAAATTCCTTGATTTGTATAAACATAGTTTCCGTTATGATTATTCCCTTTAACTCTATAGCAATAATGTAAAGACATTTAACAGAAAATTATTAACTCATAAGCATCAAACGACGAACTGTGACTTTGACAATAAATCTTTGAGAACGCTTATTTTCCATGACATACTAGATACATTAAGTATCGATAAGTTAAAAACTAATAATCTCCTAAACTATTAGTTTCAGGTATAGGACATGTGAGGTATAAAAGATATAAAGTAGAGGACTAAGTAATAAAATGCGGGGGAGGGGGGTACCCTTTGACAAAATTAAGTTACGGTTCTTTAAAATTTCGAAAAGTTAACCTGCCGTAGTAAACGAACCACACAATGCAAACAGCCGTTCTCGGCGCCGAAACACACTCCAACATATTACTTAGGCATATTACAGATCCTAAATTCATATCAGAAAAATCGAGATTTTTTGAATAAATATCTGACATAGCAAATTTTTTTAGAAAAATCGAATAACTATAAATCATTCAAATCAAATTGCAATAAGAAAACGTATCCAAATATGTAATACGTTCAATTAAAAATAAGAAAGTCGATGTAACCGGAAGCGCCAGAAATCTAAAAATATTTTAATTGAAGAGAACGCAATCGATTATACGTGATTCTACATTTTCAAATTTTTTATGTTGACTAGAAGTCCATCAACACTACCAAAATAAACCTAAGCGCAGCTGTTATACAGGTGTCGTCACCACAATTTCAAAAAAAGAATGAATTATAAGTGCTGACTAACCTGCATTACTATTTCTTACATGAATTAAAAAAAAAAATCGTTATTAGAAAATGATTTGAACATTCGAACGCAAATTCTTACAATTTGAAATCAACAGTACTTTGATAAATAGTGTTTTCCATTCGGAGAACTAGTGCTGCACTAGCACTCCCCTAGTGCCGCGTCATTTGACGTAATCACTGAATCCGCACTAGTTCAGGGCACGTACCGTGACTCTCAGCCAAAATCGTACAGCCGGAAACGTAAATTTTTAACTAGCACTTCAATGCACGTAGTTGCCAGCTTTAGCGAAAGATGGAGAGTAGGGGTGGGCTTGTGACATCTATCCTTTTTCTAGCATTCTAATTAAAAATTTACGTTTACTGTATATGTATTCTATATGGATGGATACGGCTCGGTTATGGTATAGAGGTGTATATCCGCCGTAGCAGTGGGCCATTTACAATTTATAGATGTTATAATTGATAAATGGCAGTATTTACATGTATTAAAACGAAATTTGAAAGCAAGTGCCAAAAATTTAGGTATTCCAAAAACTGTTAAATTTTACGCGGATAACAGTCCAAAACATTCCTCATACCTTGCAAAAGAACAGCTGTTATACAATTACCCTAAAGTTTTGCAACCACCTGCCCAACCAGCTGACCTAAAAGTGTCATCTAACATTTATGGGTTTATTTGGAGAAGAACATACGCAAGCACGAAATTTCTAATAAAGAAGATCTGCGAAAGATCATGGAGCAGGAATGGTACAAAATACCATATCTATTAACAGAATAATTAATACAATAAATGCCATCACAGCTAGTAGCGGTGAGGAAAAGTCGAGGATATCCTACCTTAATTTTGAATTTTGAAAATAAAAGCATCACCAAAATTAGAGTGTATGATTTTGGCTCTGACCTGCCTATATCTAGGCTAAACATTTGTGTTCTGTCTTTTGTTCAGAATTAATTTTGTTGCTTTTATCTACACGGTGCGGCAGAAAGGATTTTACACTTTAAACGTTTGCTTAAAGAGAAACAACATAAGTTACAGCAACATTTTCTTTTTCAATAAAAAGAGTAGCCTTTGGAAATTTTGTTTCATAGGTTGACAGTTGTCAACAATGCAGTGGACAGTGCCTCAACGTGTCTTTTGTGTGGAACAACTTTTAATATTAAATTCAATTACTGGCGTGCAAAATAGGTTTCGGACACAATTTAATGTAAGAGAAAGTCCTATTAATTTATGGGCTAAAAAACGGAGAAACACAGGTTCAATTCGGAACATAAAACCAACCGGTCGGCCACGGTATATGCGTAATGCGGATAACTAAAAAAGAATTAGACAAGCAATTATTGCGAGCCCTAAAAGATCAATCAGAAAACAAGCTTTTGCCCTAAATATCTGAGACTGGAGTATTCGACGTATGCTACGAGGTATGAAGTTTTATCCGTATAAAATTGCCGTTGTTCAGGAATTAAACGTGAATGATAAAGTTAGACGACTCGAATTTTGCCGAACTTTGTTGGCATTGCGAAATAACGTACCTGGTATTGAATACCTAGTATTTATAAGTGACGAGGCCCGTTTTTATTTAAACGGTGAAAACACGAAAACCCTAGAGAACTTCATGAACGGCCTTGACATTCTCCTAAAGTTACAGTATGGTGCGCCATTTTAGCTGGAAGAATAATCACTCCCTACTTCTTTGAAGAAAATGACACCACCGTGACAGTTAATTCGGAACGTTATGGCGTAATGTTACGAATGTTTTTTTCTTGCACAAATTCAAAATATCGAGTTTTGGTTCCAACATGATGGGGCAACTTGTCACACAACAAGAAACGGAGATCTTGAATCGGTTTTTTTTCCAAAGCGATTAATTTCATTGAGAGGGACCATAAGTTGGCCTCCTAAGTCACCCGACTTGACCGTGCGAAATTTTTTTCTTTGGAGCTTTTTAAAGCATAAGGCCTATTGTAACAAGCCCCTGAATTTAGAGGAGTTGAAAAGGAACATTACAACTGAAATTCGCGCAATTCCCCCACACATGCTTAGGAGCGTGATGGATAATTTTGTTAGTCTTTTAGAGGACTGCATTGAGGAACAAGAAGGGCATTTACGGCACTCTATTTTTAAATCATAAATTTCCAAATATTATACTTTAAAAGTGTTCAGTTGATTTTGTTAATATAAATAAAAGTTTATAGCAAAATTTATATGTAAAATCCTTTCTGCCGCACCCTGTATACAGGGTGTCCGCGATATACAAAGCATGCAGTTAAGGGATGATAGCTATAACGATTTAGAAAGAAAAACATATAATACACCATGGGTCTATCTGTAAGCGTCAACGAGAAAAAAATTATTTCTAAAAAACCTTATTTGATCAAACTGTACAAGAAAACTTATCCATATTGCTTCTTCAATAACCAAAAAAACCATATCAAAAATTTTGAAGTTGAAAATAACTGAAAACACACGACGAAAACGGATTATTTAATACTTTGAAATTGAATAAACGTGGTGTCATTTCTCGTACACCATACTGTATACATATTCAATAGAAGCACATCTGCAACCTCTGCAACACATGTTTATAC
The DNA here is from genome assembly GCA_004785975.1 of Popillia japonica. NCBI lineage: Eukaryota > Metazoa > Arthropoda > Insecta > Coleoptera > Scarabaeidae > Popillia > Popillia japonica. The sequence continues at coordinate 20,166 of SMLS01067859.1, forward strand.
GACCTTGAACTACATTAGACCATTGTATCGTACCATATCATACGAAGTCAATGGCCATACGTTTTAAAAATATCCGATAAGTAGCAAAGAGGTTTTTTTAATAATGTTATGACAATAAAATCGATGTTATGTTGAAGTTAGAGTGAAAAGGGCGTGTTTAATAACAGCTTTCGATCGGTAAAAACAATATAAAACAATATAATAATAGTGCAATTATGTTAGAGCGCTTTAAGCTCTTTCGTAAAGGCTACTACAAAATTTAGGTCTTTTCTTCTAATGGTGATAAATTGGTAGTCCTAAAAAGGACCTTTTTGAGAGACAGGAGAAAATGTATTACAGGAAAGGCTCAATGCGTTGCCCATTTGCAAGAACACACGCCTGTAATCGTCGGGTAAATCCTGCACTGATCTGCTTGCGCTGTACAGTATGCGTCGAAGTTTATGATAAGAGAAATAATTTTTTTTCTCGTTTACGCTTACAGATAGGTGTATTATATGTTTTTGTTTCTAAATCGTTGTAGCTATCATCCCTTAAATGCATGCTTTGTATATCGCGGACACTCTGTATACACTAAAAATGCACATTTATTTATTCTATTGGCAATTAGAATTTTTGTATTTTTTGTTAATACGTTGTTAGATTAAAATAAAATTTATTTTCTCTGTGGCTGTATAATTTTGGCTGTGAGTCACTATATATGAATAAGATGTAATAACTTCACGTTGCACTAGACCGGACCCGTACATTCCGAGAAGTCCAGTTTTTAACATTCAAGGTCAAATGTGACGTACTACACATATCGTCACCCCTACGTAAACCTGCAGTATTTTCCCAGTGGAAAACGTACAATTCTTGCTCAGTGCTAGTGCTTGGCCGATAGGAATACCCAGCACTAACCTAGTGCACTTTTAGTACGCACTAAATTGTCGAATGGAAAACGCTATAACACTTTTGTTAGAATACTTTCAACTTTGGATGAATCTTATTAATTGTCGTTTTAAATAGCTACCTTTATAATCAATTAAGCTAATGCCGTCTCATTAATTCATATTCTATTTTTGTCATTTTTTTAATAAAGGCAAAACTTTATTTAATAATGTAGTGCACTACGCAATTAGTTAGATGACGTTTGTAGATGGTGAAGTTCGAGCAATTTAATAGCAACTGTACACGATTCCAACTAGCGTTCGCAATCAGATCACGCTGCAACTATTTGTTCTTGTCAATCAACGATAATCTCTTATTACACTTGGTTTACCAAGTATTTCGCATCGGAACGTATTGGCGAGTACATTAATCAAAGCTTAATATTCGTCGATATGTCTACGGTCTAATTTCGGATTCGAATTATAAATGAGAGTCGTTAACCGAAATTGTGGAATCAGATGTCGTCCATAATTAGACTTCCGTTATTTTTATTTTACTTTAGATATATTTCCTACATATCAAATATTTATTTCTTAACTCAATGATTTATTAGATATTGTGCATATTAAACTATGACACGCCCACTCTCTAAATCATATTACCCTTTACTAAATCGCAATACTTTTTAATTGCTTAATTATATCATCATAATTAGATAAAGAATTTTTTATCGATAATTTACTCTTCTAATGAAACACGCTAATATAGATATTGATGCACCTCGTGAAAATTAGCTGCGGCCAAACTTAGTAAAGCCAATTAATGCCATGTCCAAATTTCGACGTTACCTACATACCGAGCTTTACAAGAAATGCTGCAACGTTACAATTCAAACATGTACAAGGATCCTTTACGATGTTGACTCTTACTTTGCCTTTAATTACATAAGTTCTAATGCCTCTACCTCTGCTAAGAGATACAGAAAGGGCAATAGATACCTCCACCTCTTGCTATAGGTCGGATTGCATTTGCATCTTGCTATAAACAGATTAATAACTTTGTGTTTGTGTACAGTGTGGCAGTTAAATCCACACACATACGATGCTATCGTGATTCTCTCTCCAAAAAACGGATTCCTTGTTATTAACCCAGTATGGGGCTCTTCCGATTTCAGGCCGTTTTAAGATTCATTGAACTAATGCGGCACGTCATTTTATGTAGGTATCAATTACGTAAATGAAATTGTGTTCGCAAAATAAACAAGAAAACATAAAAATAACATTTATTTTTACAGATATAACTATGTACAATATATTATGGTAAAATAAACAATAAGAAAACAGCAATAGTTCGTATTACATAAATAATAACAGAATCACAACTATTTCGCTGGTTTCTGTATATAACCCTCTTCCGCGAGGAAGTCGTAAAGTCTTCGCGTTTTGTTCACATCTATTTTAAGCAGTCGCCTAGCTGTGAGCAATTTCAGATGGCCAACTTTATTGTTTTCAGCTATCAGTGTCGCCTTGAGTTCTAAATAGGTAAGCGGAACTAATCGGACATTCCTACACAGTTCACGTTCCTTGGGCAATAGCTTTTCATAACCGGACATTCCTATGATTTCTAGGGGCGTGAAGGTGCTGCGTCTCTTCGCCGCCGATGATACTAAGGGTATGGCGGACATGTTCCGCAGTTTCAAATTGAAGACGGGATTCGAATGGAACGTTTTCAGCTCTTTTTGAGATTCCTCCCGCCCCTGTTTTAGGTTTATGTACAGTCGAGCCGCTTCCAACGTTGTAATACCTCGTTTACGAAAATCGCATAATCTACAATTGATAAAATACCGGTGTTATAATACTTCGTTTCTTTTTTATCGCTAAACAGTTATAGTAGATAGTTTTATTTTTCCCTATTATTTAGAGCTAAGGAAAAACAAAATTAATTTACTTCACCAGGCTATTACGTTCCATTTCCAATTGCCAAATTTGTCCTACATAAACGGCAAACTGCCATACTGATATAAAAAGAGAGATTATCGTCTATCATAACGTTCCATAGCAGTACCATTAGGAATTATTTTTGATTAAAAGAAATAGATGTCAGGCCAATCATAACTCAATGGGACTGTGGTGAGATGTGGACTCACCAGGTGTACATATTTATTTTGATTTAGTTCTACCACTATTTTAACAGGAGCAGTGCAGCTACTGTGCATGATAACCAATTGTATAGAGACATTGGAGGAGATTGTGAGCCCTGCACAGATCACATTTAAAAAGGTATTGAAAGCTAGCACTGTCAATAGAAGATATGAACAAATAACCGCTGGCTCGATATGTATGCCATGTCATGAAGAGAGAATGCTTTACACTGATAAAAAAACTGGCCGGAAGTTCGTGCTAACAACAACTTATGAAATTATGATACTATTACTAAAAATAAAACGAGTATACATTAATCTGAGAAATACCAAAAGGTTAGCAAACCGCCCAGTGGGTAATAGAGGCTCAAGAAAAAATTATAGGTAGATTTTCATATCTATGAAAATAGCAAATTTTTCTAATTCTTAGTAGAACAGTTCCAATAAAATTTGAAATTATAAATGTTCTCCTCAGTGTGAATGCTATTAGTGTTATTTCTGAGTAAATAAAGATAATAAAAAATATTCAACCGAGGAAAATCTAGAATCTATAGACTAAAAAAGTTTTCTACTCTATTCAAAGTAATGTACAATATAAAATTAAATTCAATTACACAGGATGTTCACTTTAAGCATTACGTAATACAGCTTCATTATTTCAAATAGAATATTTTCTCCTGATTATTCATTATTCTCCTTCGGTATTTCGTATGGATTTTTGACATATTTCTAGAGAAAAATACTTGGTTTAGTTGTGATATTATGAATGTGACAGAAATTACGCCACTGGATAACGAAGATTATGCACGGAAATAGGTTTGAATTTGATACAAATAGTTGAAAGAGCAGGGACTGTGATTGACCTACCACAGTCACAAAGACCAAGAATTAGTGATGCCCATATGGCAGAAGTTCTTCATGAAACTCAGTTCATAGCCGGAGGTAATCTACTAGCAATCAGAAATGCAAATGCAATATCCGAGCTATTTCAAGTGCTGTATACCAGAGTTGGAAAATTTTACGTCAAATTTGAAAAATGTATCCATCTAAAGTGAAAATGCTGTTTGAATTCAAGGAGGCAGATTTAGCTACTGGGTACAATTTATCTTTCTAGTGGAAACTGAACCCGAATGGATATCCCGTATTTTATGCACAAATAAAGCACATTTTACTCTGAATTGTGCAGTCCATATTCAAAACTGTAGAATCAGGTCTGCAGAAAATCCACAAGAACTCGTTCAAGAAGTCACCGTTTGGTGCGGTTTCACATTGATTTTATTATTGGTCTGTATTTCTACACGAAAATGCAGAATGGAGTATCTATAACTGTAAACGGTGAACGATACTTGCAAACGTTAAGAGATTATGCAGCTGCATAACGAGCACCATGCAATTGAGAACATCATTTTTATGCAGGATGGAGCACCCCTGCACATTTTCCGACCAGTCATACAATTGTTAAACAACGTTTTTCGAAATCATGTGTTAAGCTGTCATTTCGCAAATTCATGGCCACCAAGATTACCTAATCTTAACCCAACGGATAATTATTGTCTGTGAGGTTACTTAAAAAGTTTAGTGTTTAGAAGACGGCCAGAATGGAGGTCATATTGACCAATTGCCGTAACTGGTTTTGGGCATACCAAACTCCATTCCTTAAGCAATTAGATTTCGCTTATTTTTTTGTTATTAACGTAATTCGTAAAAAAGTTATAATAATTTAAAATATATGCCTTGCTTTATGATAACCCTAAATATAGGGTATTGCAAATTGTGCATGAAATAAAATCATTCTCCAGGTATTAAAAAAAAACAGTTGCGCAATTGACCACGTATAACTGTCATACAGGAAATATTTTAATTGGTGACCTAGAGAAATATCATTTGAAAACCATAACAAATAGAATAGTGTTCTCCCGCACTTTTTTGTAGAAAATTTCGTGCTCTACAAAAAAGACCGTTGAGGCAGCGTCTGCAAAAGAAGCAAAAATATCATGATGTATATTTTGTAGAGGATGACGTTTTCTACAAAAAAGTCCCAGAGAGCACTAGTCTATGGTCTTCAACCCATCCTATTTACAAAGGTGTGTTTGCCTAGCTTAGCATTGCTCACCCTTTAACACCCCATTTAAAATATTTCGTTACCTGTATACAAAATGTGAAAGAATAATCAATGCTAATCAACGACCATACTTGTATCTGTGTATCCTGATAGATAAATAGGTATTTAAAATGTCGACAAAAAACGTTTTTTAACTTTTTGTTATTATAAATATATATACGTATGTATATTGGGTAAATTTTACTATGTCCAATATACATACATCATGTCCTAGAAAATTTACAATGTTGTCAGTGTGTCTTAGAACACAATGTATAATTAAATGTTCAAAGGTTAAGGTAAGGGTATAAATCATATTGTATCCCAAATTTTACATTTGGTTGCACTAAATAGTTTACTACCAAAGATTGACAGTATAGTCTAATTTTTTTGCAAATCAGGGCAAAGAGCTCTATCTAATAAACGAGCAAAAAAAGCATTGTGAAAAAACTTCTTTGCAATGTAGAAAAATTTTAAATCAGAAGCATATTTAATGGTACAATTAAAATATGTTTAAGTGTAAAGATGTCTCTTAGATTTCAATATTTAAATGCTCCAAGAAATTTGTTAAAAATATACTGATCAAAACACACAAGAATATACTGCTTCTGTGTTAAAATTAAAAATTATTTTAAATATCCCAAAAATGACACCAAACATGTATAACAGCTACTCAAAATGGGTGTAGAATAGATATAGAATCATGAAGTTAAATACTAAATAATTATTCAATTAAAAATAGTGAAGTTCTAGTACATAGCGCTAAAAATGAACATCCTATATGCATCGTAAACACGATATTGCATGACACTAAGCTTGATTCATTTTATAGACTAAATACTAATATTTTCTTATACCTTGCTATTTGCATTTTTAATTCTCCAGCTCGATGTAAGCCTTCCATTAAATATTCAAATGATTGACCTGTATAAAATTGCAGAAATCGACTCAGTCTATCATAAACAGTAGGTGTCACTGTTGTATCATATCTATGTAACCATGCTAAAACTTTTCGCTGTAATATAAGGCCATGTTCTTTAATAATTCTTCGTCGCTTTTCCCTTTCTTTCAGTCTTCTATTGTAACTTTTAATAATTGCACACTGTAACTCAGTTAAAACATTATAATTTGAGCAACCAGGATCTAAATGATCAAGATTAGCAATTAAATCTTCTGCATTAGTATCATATTCCAATTCAAAATCAGACCTTGCAGCATTATAACCTGCTACACTATGATATGAAGCACTTGTGGATTTAAATCTAGGTGGATCTTGTATGTCATCAAGGCGAAATCTATATGGTATAATTGGGTCCATATAATCCACATTATCATCAATCCGCATGTATGGGAATAAACTATTGCCTTTTCGAGATATATAAAAGTGATCATAATGTTCCTTTATATCTTTAATACTGCGATTTTTCAATTTCTTAGATATCGAGCCAAAATTACCTAAATTAATCAGTCCATCTAACAGTGTCAATTCTTCTTTAGCAGTCCAATTTGAGTTATCAAATAAGGTAAAATCATAACTTAAAACACTGTAACTATGATCATTCTTGTGTCCATTAAACTCCACTCCGTTAGCAAAACACGCACAACAAATACTCACGTCGCACACAACACATAATATAAAACGGTCCGATAAATCGTTGTAACAATTAATACAGTGCGTTTCAATTCGGTGAGTAAAATTTTCCGTTAAAATAGGCGAATTGTCTGTAAGAACGATCAAGAAAGTCGGTGGATGAAAGATACAACACCAACTTACCTTTTGGAAATTGCAAGTCCGCTGCATCTTCCTCTGTCAGATCTGTATTTGCATTCGTAGTAGCCATTACTTCTTAGATATATATGAAATAAGTTCTTCTTAAAGTTTATAAATACAGCCAACTGACATAAATGTGAGGTTAAAAAAAAATAATTATCAAGGTGTTATCAAGTAAACTTAACAAACATAGATGGCCAACCAAATCAGACTAAATAGAAATTTATATTATCGACGAATACTATATAAATCAGGAAGCCGTAAATTTAAATATCACAACTAAAAACACGTCTTAAATATCTTGCAAATGTCGCATAATATGGAGATCTAAATTACGCTATGCGTATTATAACAATAACATTGTTCTATCCATTAATCCTTCTCATCAAATTATTTTTTGTTGACCAAAGCTAATGGTTTACACGATTAATAATTTTTAATTTACGTTGTCTAAATATATGAAGACAGATGGCGCTGCGCATCAATTTCTTATATTTCTTAATTTCAAACTCGGTGTTTGGACTACGATACTACTGGCAGCGATAAATCTGCGCCCTACATACTGTTATGGAATCGGATATTATTTTATTCGGGCATTATTTGCGCCTTCCTTAATACGATACGGATAATACGTAGATGAATGATCAGTTCAGTTTTTTTAAACTTAGACATTTTAATTACCTATTTATATGAATAATAATAATAAAATAAATAGTAATAATAGAATTTAAATTGTTTTAAAAATTCCTAGGAGAAGCGCGCTGCTACGCGGCCTCATACAGCAACCGCCACAGCTGGCTTTTGGAAGAATAGACATGAATCACTACTCATTCAGATATTCAACAAGCTTTATTTTGTACTTTTCCCTCAATTGAATCTTTTCTTTGCAACTTATAAATACATGTAACAATTGTATGTACAAACATCTTTGGTATCTTTGTTATTACAATTTTGGCCCAGGTATATTTGTCAGAGTCTCATAAATAGCCTTAGCAACATAGTCCACGTTCCCGGGAGTCAATCCGCACATACTAATTCTACCAGATCTCAACATGTAGACGTGAAAATTGTTGACCATATGTAAACTTTGTTGCTCTGAAAAACATATTGATTAGTGTATTTTATCTACCATCTTCCCATTGAACATATTAAATCAGAATTACCATTTAAACCAGTGTACGAGAACATTCCAATTTGACTCGTTATATGTTCCCAACTTCCAGGCGTTCCCAACTTTTCCAAAGCTTCTCTCAAACCTTTTCTCATTTCAATTACTCTCATTGCCATTGTTTTTATACATCCTTTCCTGCAATTAAACATACATTTCATTTAGTTTAAATGAACCGTTAGCTGTATAAGAATTACCATTCTTCAAACAGTTGCGGGTCACTCAATACATGCGCTACAATCCTGGCGCCATGACTTGGAGGGTTTGAATACATTCCTCTCACGATTAAAGTTAGCTGCGATTTAACATTTGTCACCACATTAGGATTTTTAACAACACATGTTATATTACCAACACGCTCATCTAGTTCGGAAAAATTACATTCAATAAAATATATTGTTTCCTAGTTACTACAGTTACTTACTATATAATCCGAAGTTTTTAGCAAAGGATTGACAACAGAAGAATTCAAATCCTCTAGAAGCAAAATACCTCACAGACCATGCATCTTTATCCAAGTCACCGGAAGCAAACCCTTGGTATGCGCAATCCAATACTGGAAACAGTTTCTTTTCCTCTACCACATCCGCTATTAATTTCCATTGTTCCTGAGTAGGGTCACAACCCGTAGGATTATGAGCACATGCATGCAAAATAACAACTGATTTGTCTGGAGCACTTCGTAAATCATCTAACATCCCTTCCAAATCTAAACCTCTTTTCGTTTCATTCCAATATCGGTAAGTACGACCTTCTACGAATCCGGCATTTTTGAACACCAAATTGTGGTTTTCTACAAAAAAAAAGTTTGTAAAATAGCATTCAACATGCTTATAACTCACACACCCCATGTTGGTATAGAGACGAAATACGTTGTGTAACCTAATTGTCTAGCTAAAAATTCAGCAGCCACACGTAAACTGCCTGTTCCAGATAATGACTGAACTCCAAATGCCTGAAAATAGAAAAAGAAACATTCAGCAAGTCATCAAATTATTACAGAATTTTGTTACCACACTTAACGCAGGAATATCATTCTATATACATTTATTATTATGGACAAGTTAGTAACATATGTGCCTGTGTATAATAAGAATATTATGGTTTACACTGGGTGTTCCAAAATTAAAGTAAGAATAAGATTTATTAATTAAAATACTCGCAAGATTTCTGTCACTCAATTCGTATCATTTTCAATTTTTCTTTCTGTTGTAAAAATAAAGAATAGTCTATATCAGAAGTTTCGCGAGTGCTAGCATATAAGATATTGTACTAAAAATATTGTAATCTCTGATGGTAAAGGTCAATTTTTCGAGTATAATATTGTGTCACACAACCACAACAAAGATGTAATTTCACCAGAACATAAATATATACAGCGCGGCTATTAAATATTTGAAGATCCCAAATACATGTTTTACAGACAGGCACGATCAAAGAAATGTCATTATAAACTTTTGAAATGCATACACATCGACGGTAGATTTCATTTAGCTCAAAATTTTATTTAACAAACATTTATTAAATTAAAACATTCGGGGTCAATAATATATATAAACAAATACAAAATATATGAAGTCTAAGGAACAGTTCTAATACAGTTTTTTGTTTTCAACATTTAGATAAATCGTTATTCCTTATTATTAATCTTTTTGCTCTATTTGGCATACAAATAACTAGCTATTGTTGTGACTTTTGTTGCTATTTCAACGCAAGTTTATAAAGTGATTATTTCAAGTTATATGTTTTGAAATACTTTGCTGCAATATTTTTCTTACTTACAGTATACATATGTATTGTACTTATACCACGCCGCTTTCCGGAATTTCGAAAAAGATGTGGAAATATGTATGCATAGTAAGGCAATTGATACAATGATCATTTAAGTTGTCCATTCTGTCGGGTGGAAAAGAATTGTCAGTTCTGCGTATGACTGGCTTAAGAGATTATGGAATGACGTAAAGTGAAATTGGCCACAGATTAAGTCGTTCGCAAAATATCGTAGGTATGTACTATGCTGGACAGCTTAACACGAACGCAGAGAAAGGAAAGTACGCCGTACGTACACCGTGCAGGCAAGTTCCTGAGGGAAAGCGGGCACGTAAATCTACTTACCTGTGTACCTGAGCCACTTGTCCCCGACTAGATCGCCCTTGGTGTGCGTAAGGTTCACTCATCTTCCTAAGCGTTCGTTTCAAGCTGTCCAGTATAGTACGTTTTAACGAAAGGGCGTTGAAAACCACGCGAAAAAACGTCGATCAAGAAAACCATCCAGATTTTCTGATAAGGGCAGTTTTGAGAGAAATTTCATCAGCAGGAGCTTCATCTTCGCAAATTTTTAGAAGAATGAATCCCAAATGTGATCCTAGTCTGGTAAGGAAATGGATTACATCCATACGTTGCCACAAAAACGTCAAAATGCAAAAAAATAATTACAAAAGCCTCATATTAAAGATAGATGCAAAAAGTACGTTCATTGCGGGCAATTGTTTGACCACGTAATTTTCAGTGACGAAAATAAATTTAATTTGAATTGTTGGATTCAATTACTAGAGGCATGATCTAAGAAATGTAAGAACATTTATGTCGTTGTGCTTTGGAAGGTGGTCGTATTACGGTATGGGCGGCATTTAAGTGAGGCAAAAGTAAGAGTTATTGAAGACCATGGGATTAAACTTTTGAAATTGCTGGCATTAAGCCCCGATCTGAATTCCATCGAGAATTTTTGGGCGATACTATCTCGAAATGTAAACGACCGCACGCTACCAGAAATCCAAACAAAGTCAGAATTAAAAAGCCGCATTGTAAAAGCTTGGGAAAGCTTGAAGAGAATGTACTGAATAAATTAAGTGAAGCTGTACCACGCAGGTTACTGGAAATTAAATATAACGGTAAAAACACCTCTTATTAAATGAGCAAAGAAAAAAAACTAAATAACCTGTATCTATTCACAACTAATTGTAAGTATATACATACTTACGGGGTATGATCAAAAACTACGGTAAATAATTTTATTATAAGTAAAATAACAGGTTTCCATGAAAATGGAATTAATTTCGTTCAAAGTACTCTCCTTGGCTAAGGTTGAATCCAAGACTGGAAACATTTCTGGAACGCTTCTTTCGGAAGGACTTTCAGCTGCTCTTTCATGGCTATCTCAATGTCCGGAATGGTATCGAAACGTTTTCCTTTTAGCACAGTTTTAATTTTTGGGAAGAGCCAGAAATCGCATGGTGCCAAATCTGGTGAGTAAGGCGGATGTGGACACACAGGAAGAACCAGAAGCGACGTGTGACACGGCGCATTATCGCGGTGCAGAAGGAAGCCATTGGCCCATTTTTCTGGTCTCTTTCTTCGAATATCGTTTCTCAAACGTTGCAGTAGGCCTTTGTAAAATTCAGAGTTTACGGTTGTTCCTCTTGGAACGAACTCTGACCACACTATGCCCTCACTATCGAAAAAACACTGAGCATTGTCTTGATTTGCGATTTTGATTGACGTGCCTTTTTAGGGCGAGGGGAGTTAGGGGTTTTCCATTGGGAGATCTGCATTTTCGTCTCAGGCTCATAGCCATAGACCCAAGTTGCATCCCCAGTTACAAGTTTGGCTATGAAGTCCGGATCTGCTTGAAGACGATCCTTCAATTCCGTGCACACTGAAACACGATTTGCCTTCTGTTCGTCAGTCAAAAGTCGGGAAACAAATTTGGCACTCACTCGTCTCATGTGCAAATTATCGGTTAAAATACTTTGCACAGACCCGTAAGAGATGTTAAGTTCTTCAGCAAACTCTCGAATAGTGATTCTTCTGTTTGCACGAACAATTTGTGTCACATTTTGCACGTTTTCGTGTGTTGTTGAGGTCGATGGACGTCCCGATCGTTGCTCGTCTTCAGAGCACCACTTTATCTCCATACACCGACTTTAACATTTCATGAGCCTCTTTGGCAGGTTTCTTCAACTTAAAGCAAAATTTAATGTTAACGCGTTGTTCGAAATCCATGATACGCGACAACACGATAAACACGGTCTCTATCGACTCTGGATGCTGACTAACAAGTTAGATCGTGTTCATACTCGACACGGTCTGTCACAACGGATCAGGCTATCGCACATTTGACATGAAATGGATATCACATCAGCAGTTTCGGCTCTAAAAATTCATTCACCGTAGTTTTTGATCATACCTCGTATTTTCTTTTTACAGAAATTGCATTTTTTTTAATTTATTATATTCAAAACTTAGTAAGTTTTATTTATAAATATATTTCGTTACTACTGATTGTAAGTACTATCCAAATTTATAGAAAAATAACAAATTACTACCTATAATTATTCACAGCCACACACACAAAATCATTGTATTCTAGTATTCTACAAATTCGGCAGTAGAAAGAAAATATTTTTTAAAGTGAACACGTTTAGGTTTCTTTTCTGCAACCATAATCATTAACGCACTTCCTCATTATAAAAGATAGATCAACAAATAAATAGAACTATATGTATACATATTACGTAAATAGAACAATTAAAAATAATGAGTAAAATACAATTACCTAAAAATGCTTCCCATGCTATATGTATTTACATACACTAATTTTATTACTCTATATATGAGTCACATACTATTCAATAATTACGGCTTATGAAGTTACAAAATGCATTACGACCGACGTATTATATTTACTGAACCGCAAGCAAATAAAAGTGTACACAACTTTAATAGCACATCCAACGCATACGCTGTCATTCATAGCCATTGTTTGCCTTACTAAAATATCTTTATTAGCTATGTTGGCGCTGTATAACTTTTAGACGAAAGTTATTTTATGTAAATAATTTTCGTTCCGATTCTGCAATAAAAATATATTGCATATATTATATGAGTGAAAGATGTATCTATGTAGCTAAAACTGATTTCAAACTTTTGATGAATATACGTTCAGCCAGTGGCAAAACAATTCAGGTATTCGCAGTACAAGCAATAATAAAGAATCAGCGAGAAGATCAGACAACAAACCACGTAATCGTGCAATGATCAATGAAATGCAATAATCATTGAAGGAGCTCAAATATCTCAAAGAGACCGTATCAAGTCAGTCATCATAAAATTCAATACATATATTAATACCATTAAAGACAAACTGCCATTGAACGTGGGACAAATAATGTCGCGGTTAAACAAGGGTTAAAGATACGCGGTCAGCATTTCAAGTAATTCTTGCTAGAATATCAACGATGGAAGACGATGTGACGAGTGTTATTTTACATATCGAAGCAGATGCATTTTAAGACAGTTATTTGAACGTTCTAGAAAAGGCTGAATATTTGTTGCAATCACATTCAGATCATAGATAGTAAGTCGCAACCTAAGCAATCAAATGATGAACAGTACGTAATCTGCATGCTCAAAATCTCATTACCAAACTTTTCTGATGATCTAGAAGAATGGATGTCATTTTATCAAATGTTTCAATCGGTGGCCAAATCAAACAACTCTTTATCAACACTACAAAAGTCTCATTTCTTTAAAATCAGCACTATAGAACGATGCAGCTCATTGTATTCAAAATTTATTAATTATCGCAAAAAATTACGACAATGCACTACGGCCACCGTGAACATACGATATGACAACAACAGGTCTCATTTCAGGAAACCTATATGTACATATTTGGCATTCAAAAACTGCCGCAACTCACTCGCAAAAACTCATTAGCTTTGAAAGAATTTGTTAATGGTTTACAAAATTAAATTAGGACTCTTAAATCATTAGATAGCTCTACAGAATATTGGATTGATTGATTAGTGTGTGTTATTAGCAACAAATTTATAATTTGAAGTGCTTCTTTAGTTTATTAAATCATTTTTAAGGTATACTTATGGGTCGCTGAATTTTACTTAAGTCATCTATTGGACCTATCCACAAAACAGTATAAAAACCAATGTAGAATAATCAGCTACAATTTATGATATTTATCCAAACTGCTTCACACGTACAAACACTCTCAACATCGACGGCACGCTCAAAAAAAA
>SMLS01067860.1:0-41275 GCA_004785975.1 Popillia japonica
TTTTTTTTTCTTATAGAGAGGGAGTTTTACAAGAAATACCTTATAATGAACATGAAAAGAGAGATTTAATATTATTAAGAAATGAACTGGCTTATTATTTAACAAGAAAAGTACAATTAAATAGGAGTGTTGATAAGGTTATCGGAAGTAATAAATTATCTTGGAGTCAAAGCATCAATTCTTTAAATCCACCCGAACTGCCAGAACCAATCAATCATTCTGCTTGCGAAAAATGCCCATACAACATTATATGTAGTACTTTTCTTAAGTATGTAACTTATTCTAGCTTATTAGAAATCACTTGTGATTTTGCTGCAGATACGAAAATGTGGATCTTACAAGTAACAAGGTTTTAAATTCAATGAAAGAGCAAGGCCTATCTCATCTAACTGATGTGCACATTCAATATTTTATGCACTTTTGCAATTTATTAGACCTGGAAAGCAATGAGTCGACTGGAAAACATGTTAGTGAAATATATACGAAAACACCACAAGAAAGGTAAGTAGTATCCAAATCCATTTAGCATTATAGGTGTACCAGTGTGTTTTAGAATCGATTTTCTTTTTCCCATTAACGTTATTTATTTTTATGCCTAATTTGATTCAGAAGCTTTTTTTTCGAAATCTGTGGTGAGTGCAACTACAGAGGCTTCCAACCTGTATTGTTTCGTCAATATTACCTCGCCGTAGATAGTATTGCGTTGTTAATTATTTTATAACAACGAATAGTACTCGATCGGAGACCCGATGATGAATAGGCACACCAAACTCGCCAAATCCAGCATTCGAATTTCGTGTCTCTAATTGCTTCACAACGGAGACCGACCGATCTAACTATATGGCCACCGACTCTGTCAAGCCGTTGATTCTTATATTTTTCTGAATGCATCCTCCTTTATTCCAGGTGATCTAGTTATTCCCCCTCAATTTTCGTTAGGAATATCATCTTTACTTCATTTATTTGATCCTGAGTGTTTGCCGGTATCACTTCCATGTTGATGCTACCAGTTTCAACAAGTTTGGTTACAAATCTTCAGCCTTCTCAGTTATTTAATTATTTACTTTTTTATGTATGCACCAATTGCTTTCCAACCTTTATCGTAACTGTTGAAGATTCACTTGTTCCATGATTTTCACGTCTATTAGTCGTTATTTTTATCCTTTCTTCTGGTATAATTAGGGTTTTGGTCTTTCATATCTCTTAATTATACCTGTGCCCAATTTCATCTACATATAAAATTTTAGTGGGATACACATTTTCGCTCTGTTAATTGCTATGCACATTGGTTACATTTTCCTTATTGCTTTCTTACAATTAGTTATCTCGTTATTGAGTTCAATATAGTTATTTTAGTTCTTCCTTTATTAATCTATGTAGTATTAATTTTGGTTGTTGCTTCTGGTATATTCTTAGTATGTATTTCTCTTTTTTAATAGCTTTTGTACACTTTTCTTTTCTTAACTTTTTTCTCAGTCTATAATGCATATGAATTACTTATTCATTTTGTTATAACGTAGCATATTTTACTGTGGTAATTGAAATAGCTACTGCATAGTAATTAGTAATTACTTATTTTTGTTGCCTACTTTTTGAGTATCAAATACTAAAATATCCTTCGTGACATAATCGCTTATTTAAGTTATCCTTAATTGCAGAGAAAAATTGGGAAAAAGTATTACTAATGTCAGAGTTACTAAATCTGTTACTGAATGTGACGGCTTGTACGAACATACATTCGAAACAATTGATACTGAAAGTAATGCTACCTTTTTAACTTCAGGAGTAGGCGAAAACAGCTATGTAATAGTTAGCACTGACAAAAGACCTGCGGTTGCTTCGGGCTTAGTTAGTTTTATTGATCATAAAAGGATATCTGTGATATTAGAAAGGTAAGATGTGGAGGTTGTATATACCTTTATAAATATGTAATGAAAATTTTGTTGCCTGATTCTCAAGGCAATATAGAAAAAGTGATTAGTGATGTGGATTAATTAGAAAACACTTGAATTAAAAATTCTAGATTATGCCCGTTAACTAAAACAAGTAGTGCAGTGAACTTAACATTGCACCTTGCAATTTGACAACTTGTGGTTTTCATCTGTATTTTGGTATTAGTTTTCAGATGCTATTTGACTTCGGCGTGTTGATTTAGTTCATACTGTATAATACTAGATTGACGTAACAATAAAGATTCAAGATTGAAGTGTATGTACACACACCTTCCTAAAATGAGTCCCACTTTTAAACCAAAGACATAATAATACATATCTGAATGATGCATTCTGCCGCTGTTTGCGAAAAACAAATTTGTGCACATGCAGAAATGTTTTAGAATTTTTTTTCTTTAAAAGTGATAAGGGGCATGAAATTTATATGGCAACAATTGTTATGGCTTATTTGTTGGATCATGTTGCGTAAAATGTAATTTTTCAAAAAAAAAGAAATTGATTTCTCATTCAGATGAGATATATACAGGATGCCCACCTAGTATGCGGAAGTCCAATATATTGGTTCATAAGAGGCATAACTGAATTTTTTTGTTTTGATGTGTTTAGTTAACTCAAGATCTACAGACTAAATATAATGTCGATTATACAGGGTGCTCCATTCCTTCTGAACGGATAGCAACTTTGTTTTTTTAAATGCAAACCTATGTTCTTTATCATTTATTTTGTATCTCCATAAAAAACAAATGGTACTTTATGTATGTAGTTTTTCATATGAGTACTATACATAAAGTACCCTTTGTTTTTCATGGAGATTCAAAATAAATGATAAAAAATATAGGTTTGCATTTAAAAAAACAAAGTTGCTTTCCGTCCAGAAGAAATGGAACACCCTGTATAATCGACATTATATAGTAGACCTTGAGTTAACTAAACACATCAAAACAAAAAAATACAGTTATGCTTCTTATCTAACAATATATTGGATTTCCGCGTACTAGGTGGGCAGCCTGTATATGAATCCACAAAACACAATAGTTTTTATTAAAAACTAATAATATAGCTACTATTTGTTGTATATTAAAATTTTCGTTATTCTATTTTGCAGAAACTTAAACGCAAAACATGCAGACTCAACGTTTCACATTGACACTTACGATTCCAACACCGTTTTTTCTTTCAATTTTACAAGTCTGGCAATAATACTGGAAGCAACAGAACAGGCAGACCGCCTTAGACGACTGGTAATTGATAGAGAACCTGCTACTTTCAAACGGAAATTACCTAAAATTATTGCATCAAAAGGACCTAGCATATTGAAGAGACTTAATCGAGCTCAGCAACAAGCTGTATTAAAAGCTTGTAGTGCAAATGACTACCTCCTAATTAAAGGAATGCCCGGGGCAGGTAAAAACTAATTTTCTTCATATTTGTCGTTCTCTTATTTGTATTTATCTTATTTTCCTGATATTTTTTCCACATATACTTATTTGTATTGTACATTGTTCTTTTTACTCATCGTTCAGATCTGACATTTATCTCGTTTTGAAACAATTATACTAAATGCATTTTAAATAAAATTATTTGATACATCGTTTGCGAGGTAATAAATAAATCTACCACCTCGTATTTTCACAGGAAAAACTGCAACAATTGTCGCACTAGTTCAACTGTTAGTTGAATTAGGTAACACAGTACTAATAACAAGTCATACACATGCAGCCGTAGACAACGTATGCGTTCGTTTAAAAAAATATAACGTGAGAGTGCTACGCTTAGGATCCACTGGCAGGATACACTCAGATATACAGTCGATGTCGGAACATGAACTAACTAAGCGTTGCAAAACTCCGGAAGAATTAGATGAAATTTATACAAAAGCGGTAAGATTATTTTTTGTTCTATCTGCTTAAATTCTCTTGATTACTGAACTATAAAATATATTTGTAAGTTCAGTAACAGAGGAAGATATAAAGCACATCTGTATATCATTTAATTAATCTTTCTCATAATTTTTGTAAAATATATTCTGTTTTATCAATCGTACATTATTTATATCGAGTCTAATAATAGAAATAAAATATCCTTAGTAGAGGAAAAGTACCTTTAGTTACCTATAAATTTCAATTCAAATCGCTTCTAAACACAAAATAACCGTGATCATCAGAAACTTTTCGTTTTAAGGAAATTGTTCAGTTTTCCACTTAATAATACAGATTTTCTTTTCAGAAAGTATTTGCCGTCACTTGCTTTGGATCAAAACATCCTATTTTTAATAAACTTGTAGTAGACGTGTGTATAGTAGATGAGAGTACTCAAGTGCTTCAGACATCCTTATTTCGTGCATTATCTGCTTCCAAGAAGTTTATTTTAATTGGAGACCCCGATCAATTACCGCCAGTAGTTAAAAATACTGATGCGGTGTAAGTACTGAATTTATGGTTTGACCAGCGTTGAGCGTAACCTACGAATTTTTCTAGGTTCATGAAACTATGTATATTCAAATATCTAGTAGGATTAATCTTATTTATACATTTTCGATATGTATACAAAAAATACTGACATGCTAATAAGCCGAAATCTAATTCTAACTTAATTTAATCTATAATTATCCTGCATAATAAGGTATTAATTCACTTCCATTTGTAGAAAATTAGGACTGTCTGAAAGTTTATTCGATCGACTTCAAAATCCTGATGCTACAGCTACACTTAATTTGAATTATCGTATGAATAGTTCTATTACACAATTAGCAAATGCATTAACGTATAAAGGTGAGCTACAAATAGCAAATGAAACGATTGCAAATGCAACATTGAAAATCCCAAATTTCCACGTAAGTAAATACACTGTAACGAATTTCGATAGAATTTTTGCATTTTCCCCTAAATTTTAGAATCTTGTGAAAAAATACGAAGGGGAGAAATGGTTACTGGATGTTTTGGACACCTCATTGGAAAATTCCGTAAAAATATTAGATACTGGTCCTATGTTACAAAGTTGTAGTATTAAAAACTGCCAAGACCCCAATATAAATACTTACGAGATTGGTATAGTAAAATATCTTACCGCAGCCTTATTGGAGGTACTGCATTGTTTATTATTCACTGATCTTTTACAGTATAAATAAAAACAGAAAATATATACTCAGAAAGCCAACAACTATTTTAAATAATTGAGCTTG
Organism: Popillia japonica; assembly: GCA_004785975.1. Lineage (NCBI taxonomy): Eukaryota > Metazoa > Arthropoda > Insecta > Coleoptera > Scarabaeidae > Popillia > Popillia japonica. The sequence goes on from SMLS01067860.1 coordinate 5,134, forward strand.
CTTTCATCTAACAGTATCATCTTGTTGAATATTTGATATACATCTTATTCTCTATAGAGGCAAACACTAGTTATTATTATTGCATAAACATACACGAGTTGAGGCGGTAATCCTGACAAGCTATATAGCGTAGAATCCACTACAGCTACACTCACAGAAAATTACTGTAAAATTCAATATTAATATTACGGTTTATAATTATCCTTAATATTTCTGTATTCATTGTAAAAACTTGGTTAATATACAAAAGATTGTTTGTACCTTCTTACACAAGAACGAAACCATTTCCCTGTTGTAGAAGGAGAATCGTTTGTACATACATAATTCAGAAGTTTATTTATTTTTAAGAACGGCGTGGGAAATAATTCTATAGGAATAATATCACCATACATAGCGCAAGTAACGCAATTAAACTCAGTTTTACGCGATCAAAGAGTTGACATTAATACTGTTGATCAATTTCAAGGCCGAGATAAAGAAATTATTATATTTTCATGTACGATATCTCGTGAAGGCCAAAAACTGCACAACTACCAGGTTTGAAGCTTATAGTATAAAATTGATACTATCTTCACTGATGTCACTATGCTTTATTCCAGTATCATATCTTAGAAGATAAAAGAAGACTGAATGTAGCAATTACAAGGGCAAAGCACAAATTAATTTTAATAGGGGATGTAGATACTGTGAAGAAGTTCACGCCTTTTCAAAAGTTATTTGAAAGCGTGCCGACTCATTGTTTCATAAAACTACAGGATAGCAACAATGCCTTTAATTGGCAAACAATTGAACAGAAACTATGATTCTTTTTTACTTTTTAATTGCATAGTTATGTTAATTGAATATTTTTTATATTAATTGAAAATGATTGTTTATTTTTTTTACAAATAAATTGAATAAATATCAGCACGTGTTGTTTTACTTCATCCTAAACATATGTATGTGTTGAAGAAGTTGGTTGTATGTATATTCTTTTAAGACGCTGATTTTACACCGCCCTTGAATGCCGTGGTGGTAGAACTTCTGATTTTTGTTGTAATCTTGTTGACGTTTGTGAACACCATTCTAGTTGTCTTACCATAAAAATTCAAAATAACGGGAGATTTCTTTTACCACGAGATCTTTAGAAACATCTTGACAACTTTTATATGAAGTTATTTGCAATATACCAAGCAGAGTATAAAATTAGCTGTGGCTTCATATAAAATACATGCGACTGAACTTCCCTCACGACACAGAGTTACATAGATCGTCCATATGAATTTCAGAGGATTTGAGATCGTACTACGAATTTAATATTAACTACCAAATTTATTATACATTTTTGGATTTAAAAACATGAATATATTGACAACTTCTAAAGTAAAATATTAGAACAAAATATATGTTAAAGGGCTAAAAAGAAGAGGTAATATGTTACTTCTTACTATCGAGAATTCTTACGGGTTATTAAATTTAGGATGCTGATTTGTTGTTGACTTGTCAGGAAACTGCTGTCTTCCTGGCATGAACTGTAATAAATGCTCTGGCCAGCACACGTAGACCTCAACAAAGGTCATAGAATGACTTATCAAGTTGACAATTTTTTCAACAATTAACTCTGATCCATCTTCTAAAAACGCTTGAAAGGCAATGTATCCATATTGTTCCTTTCTATTTCGTGACTGAATGTTATTTAAACATTTCTGGAAAGCTTGAAAGTTAAACAAATCCTTGTGTGACTTCCGTACAACGCATCCATAAAAATTGTAGTTATTTCTTTGGGTGTTTACAAATGTTCCTAAAGTTTTTGAAGAACCGTCTCGTACAGAAAATCGAAGAAAAGGAAATTTATTGTATAATGACTTTATTTCGTCTGTTTCGTAGCCGTCTTCCGACAAGAAATAAACCATAATTGTGTTGGGTTCAATTTCGGTAAGTGGTTTTGGATCGTTAACCACCCAACACTTACGCGGCTTTGATGATGATGAAGGAGCATCTGGATCCTATAAAAGAAGAAAATTATTACTTGGGATTATTTGTGGGTGAATTTGCCGCAAAAAAATATATTGCTGATTTGTTTCATTGTTTAATTAGCTCTAGAATTATAATAGAAATTGAAATACGTTTCATTTAATTAAAAATTTATTGAACATATAGTGTTATAACTTTTATGTGATAAAAAATAAATAAACTACAATTACTACGTTTCCATGATCGTAAAGATCGTGTTGAATACGGATTTGGGGTCGATGCGTATCTAAAATGCTGAGTGTTTCCATGAAGTGAATTGAATACGTATTCAATACGTTTACGATACACCAATCAGCTGTTTACGAAAGCTATAAGTAATAGTTGAGTTTAGAAAACATTTTCTGTTTTTATGTGTGTGTGTTCTGTGTTGGTTTATATTAGGTTAAAGTAATACTCATGTAATACTACTACTAAGATGTTAATACCTACTGAATTTACTCATAAACCGCTAGCAACATTGAAGTGCGCATGACCGGATCGAACCAACTGTTTCCATGATTCAATACACTTCAAATCCAGATACGATCCTAAAATTTACCGTATCGTATTTGGGCTTGGAGTGTGTTCAATACGTATTCAGTCACTGTTTCCATTAACACTTTCAATCTGAAAACTGTATTCAATCCGTATTCAACACGATTTTTATGATCATGGAAACGTCGTAAATATTTGTGTCCTATGTAAGTGGAATGAACGACTACTAGTATAAACGTCAAATTAGATGGCGAGCGGTGGGAGTAAGTCCGCACAGCATTGGAAATAGTAGGGAGCTTTGTATTTGGTTTTATACAAAGTTGCAAGAAACCATAGGAGGCGTAAACTACATATCGTATCACTTAAATGAATCAATAATTTATAGTATATACAAACTTATTTTATTAGTAGTATAGATTTACTGTGAAATCAATTGGATATAACGGAAACAATTAAACATATGTATGTATGTATGTGAATATTCTTTATACGCAAGCAAATAGAATGCGATTTGCGATATTCTTAATCTTACTTGTTTTTACATTACACATATCATTTCGTTTGGTAATAAAAGTATATGTACAAATCTCATCATACATATCTTTAATGTTTCCATATCATCTACATAATTAGATTTCCCCATAAATTTATACTGTTACTAAAATAAGTTTGTATACATGTTACTCTCATAAATTATTATATTATTAAAGTATGTTTAAAATAAGCATTGACGTCACCACAACGTGTTGAAGCTTGATAACTTGAAACTATGTACTTTATGCAGGGGGGAGGGGATACATTGCACTACGACGGATTATTATTACAACTGCAGTAATATTTCGAATTTCGGTGTATGCATCTCTTTCATGATGAGTGCTGCATACGTTAGGCGATTTGAAGCGGTATTCCTGTGTTCCCATCCGAAAGGACCCAATATATGTCTGTTACCTAGACGATTAAGTGTATGAAGAAGACAAAACTGTTTGTGCTTAAATGGCTAAAACGGTGCCAGTAGTCCAAAACTGTCAATGACCTTCTGAAACGCGAAAAAATTCGCAAAACATCTACAAATGAGCATACATTGATTATTTTAACGTTTACGGGAGAAAAGATGAAGGTATTACGTAAAGGGCAGGCAAAATTGAAGAAAAAGGGTCTAGATGTGTTTATTGCAACTTTCCATGCTCGTTTATTTAAAAATAACATCAAATATCGAACATCTATCAAGAAACCGCTGTTGTCTGAACCGCACCTGAATAAGAGACCCTCATGTGCGATAGAAAACATTCACCGCGATTGGCATCAAGTATTTAAGGAATGAATCTTGTTTCTGTGCATGAACTTCCATATGTAAGGTCTCGTCTAGTTCCACTTATATTTATTCAAAGGACTGCAAAACATGTAATAAAGGCACACACTCTTAGGGCTGTTGTACCAGGAAGGACTTTAGCCGTTTGTGTTTGTTTACAGATAACCTTAACGTGGAAAAAGGATTAAGAAGTATGAAAAGTCTTTTATTCCATCTGCAAAGACGTGGTTTGGGTCAGATAAACAAAGGTCGGATCTTACAAGAAGGCAATGACCCGAAACATGTAAGTCGTCGTTGCACCTAGGAGAAACGTGAAAATGGTATTAATGTCTTGGATTGGCACTTCACAGAAAAAGGACACATAATCTCAAGCAACTTGTTCAAGGGATAAGGTCGTCATGTAAGTTTCTACTTGCAGAATATGCCGTGCATCTAGTAGAGAACATATCTGGGCGATGACCAAGCGATTATAAACAACGACGGCGATTACGCGCCATACTAACATTGCGTCACAGATTAGACTGTAGTAAAAGTGTTTCGCAATTTTTACTACGGTTGAATAAATACTTTTGAAATAAATACCGTCTACGCTTATTTTAAACATACTGTAAGTGATAAATATGTAGTTTGCCCCCTATGGCTTCTTGCAACATTATGTAAAACCACTGGCGTGTCGTGGGGTTTGAGTTTGGAGGGGCGCACCAGAAATCAATTACCAAATGAGTAGGCAAATTGCTAGAAAAAGTATAAATTTATAAGATTTATTTTAGTTAAATAAATACATAGGAATTAAAAAAATATTAATACCTACAATAATGACAAAAACAATAATAATTGTAATTGTAAATCAAAACGGTAAGAATCCAAAAAAAAAAGGGAACCGACACGTAAAACACCGATCTTCGGTCTTTTGTTCACAAGTTTGTGACAACTTTATATCTGGCAACGGCCTCCCCAGTTCTTTAGTTTTAAGTTTATCGGCCAATGGCCAATATTATTTACGAAATTCATTATCACTAATCACTAGTAATCACACCCGAATTATATTCTACAAGGGACAGGTTAGTGCCTGGACTAATTACCATTCAAAAAAGGAATCTACTATATAAATCAAGAAGCGGTAAATTCAAATATCACAACTAAGAACACGTATTAAGGGGGAACTATCTAGTTGCATTCGCCACAAATTGTCACAACGCGGCGCCACTTGTACTATTTTCTATGCATTATAGCATAATATTATTTGGTGGATGAAATTTTACAACCTTACAACGGGTGCAACAAAGAGAAAGATATGAGAAAGAGATATCCTCAAAATATGTAGCATAACCTTGATCGTATAATCCCATTGAAAAAGGGTAAACGACGATAAAGTGGTATAGCTATTGCAGGATGAGACAATTATTTTTTAATTTAAATTTGGCGCGATATTTGAAAATAGTGGAAGAGTGGCATTATTATAAAAGATTATGTTTATGGCGTCGGTATGTATTTTTATGTGTGAAAATTACAATATGACGATATATTATATATGTATTTATGAACAAAAAACTAAAGATTTATATCAAAATAACAGAACACATACGACGATGACATGGTATATTGTATATATATGTATATAGCGTGTCCAGAGAAATCGTTTTATAGCAGCATATTGGTAGAGTAAACATATGTATGTAACATACGAATGTTCATTTGAAAATCTCTCACCGTAAATCTTTGAAAATCTAGAAAATTACAAAAAAAATCCTTAAACACCTAAGAAGTGTTATCGAGGAAGACAACTTTTGATGCAAAATGTGGCTCACCTACTTGAAAATCGTACCTCCTGGATCACCCTGGAAGTATACTTCACGTCTCTTCAAAATCTACATTGTGGCGTTGAAATTGATTGATTCGACCAAACCCTATTTTAAATTCCCTTTCGCTGATTAAGATGTTTTATTTTTATTTTTAGTTATTTAGAATTTTGTTTAATATTTTTTTGAAGAAAAAATCAATGTAATAAGTTTTCGAAATGTTGTTAATTGTTCGTTAAACAATGATATAGGCGTTGTTCGAAACTGCGACGTACGTTTTCAAAAACTTTTTTTTGAATTCCACGACAGGTTGCAGTAATCCTGTGACGAAGTTCTTCTAAATTTTCAAGTTGAGGTGAAAATTCAATGGGCTTTAAGTAACCCATAGCAAAAATATATTGAGGAATACATTGCCTAACCACTGCCGTACTGGAAGAACATAATGAGGAGAAGCTCTATCGTGTTGCAAATGTATTTCATCATCATCAAGTAGAGATTGCCATATCTATCCAGTTGATTTTCGAGAGAGTCAGTAATCAATGGATGAATAGTATTTTCTACCATATCCAGGTACTTCGCCATATAGATTATCATTAAAAACAATGGCCGAATTACTTAGTCCCCCAAGATGCCTGCCCATATATTAAATTTTTCAGGGTATTGAATATGTCCTTCTACAAGCAAATAAAGGTTTGAGTTATTTCAATTTCTGAGTAATGTTTATTTACAAATCCATGCAAATAAAAAGCATATTCATCACTGAAACATTTTTTTTTCAAATGAAGACGTTGCATATTATTATTAGCTCTTTATAAATGTTATTTACATGTGCATTCATTTATATATAAATCTTTTGTTTATAAATAAATATATAATGCGTGGCCGTCTTGTAATTTTCTTTTATTGCAGCCCTCGTTTTCTCTATATAAATATTTCTAATCGCTTGTTTGTCATTTGTATTGTCCAGAAACTAAAGATATACAATACATATTTGCTTTTGCATGTTGGACACGATCCTAAAAGGTAAAGACATAGGCATAGGCTTATCTCTGGGTAGAGCACAGTGAGGTGGGAGTGAGATCAAAGTTATTCGGGGTGTTACATTCCTACTTTATATTAAAATTTAAAATTGCCGCCATTCAATTAGGATATGTTGTAAATGTACAAATGTTGGAGCGCTATCTCTTCAAAAACTGCTGAACTTGTTGAACAGTAGTTATCCTTTTCTAACACATTAAGTAATAGGAACGTAATCTTTAAATCTAATAATTTATGTTATTACACGTTATTTGACTAAACGCTTTGAGATGAAGGTTTTTACTGGTTTTCCCGATGTGAAGACCCTAATATAAATGCCATTTATTCCTTGAATTTTAAATAAACGATCCTCAAAGTAACAAAATTGTATGGCGCGAAATACGACAAATGTTATAAACATCTAATTATCATATAAAATACGTGTTCACACTCCACATTATATGCCAAACACGTAACATAAATTTTATTTCGATTGAACCACTAATTTGCCTTTTTATTAGCTTTGAAAATTCAAATAATTTTAACCTCATATTCAACCTGATAGTTCCCCCTTAAATGTAACAATAATATGGACAGTGCACTGAATATGGAGATCTAAATTACGCTATGCTTATTATAACAATAACAAGAAAGAATGAATTTCCACAATGGCGGATAATTCCACTGTTCTATCCATCAATTCTTCCCACCAAATTATTTTTTGTTTACCAAAGCTAATGGTTTACATGATTATTAATTTACCAGTTATCCAAACATATTAGAACAGATGGTGCTGCACCGCCATGGACTGTGATACTACTGGCCAGGCCGCGATAAATTTGCGCCTTACATACTGTTATGGAATCGGATATTTATTCGGGCAATATCGGGTCACGTTTGCGAGAAACCTACATGCTTTATGCAGGCCGCGACATCATTTGCGCCTTCCTTAATACGATACGGATAATACGTAGATGAATGACAAGTTCAGTTTTTTGAAACTTAGACATTTTAACTATTTACTTATATGAATAATAATAATAAAATAAATAGTAATAAAATATTTAAACAAACATTTAAATTGTGTTTTAAAAATTCCTAGGAGGGGCGTGCGGTTAAAGCCTCATACAGCAACCAACACTGTGTAAAACACAAATACATACAAAGCCCCCACTATTTCCAATGGTGCGCACACTTACTCCCACCACTCGCCATTTAATTTGCACAATATATGTTTGGTAATTACACATACTATCCTTTTCGCAGTTATTTAATCATAGTATACACATACGGCAATAGAAAACCTATTTTTTTGATTTGTTAGATTTCTTTAATTTTTTATTAGATTTATTTTTATCAGAAGTCTTATTCGAATCACTTTTAGTCTGCAACTTCTGCTTAGTTTTACCATGATTCTGAAACAAATAACTAAATTTAAAAGAACATAACCGCTTATGTATCTAATGTAGACATTTAGAACTCATATTTTCATGAATAAAATAACACTACAAACAAAAGTAACTGAGTATCGTTTTCCTAAATTTGGAATTGTGTGTTCCCAAAGTCGATCCACAGGCGAAGACATGGCCAGTCAATGAGTCTTGTAAATTGCACAAGCTGCGAAGAAATACTAAGGTATGAATAATTACTAAAAGCAAATAATGAAGAAAAAAAAAATAAATATCGATTGATATTTACCAAGCGTTTTTAATTCTCTGACCACCACAATGTGTATAAAGTATGTGTATGAACACTTCATAAGTGTCTTCACCTTTTATTTTGACAAACCGCCAGAAGCGATTGTAATTGACTAACGAGTAGATTGTGTACATTAAGGGAACCCAATATGCGAGCCTCGCCAACAGGAACCACTTTTTGTGAGAAAGTCCAGACTGATGATAATTTATATCATTTTATAGTTCCAGATGATTATTTCAGTCTAATATTACTTTAACATAACGCTATAAAATGCCTTTAAAATACCGTTGCAATGTCTAATTCTTCGTGGCTTATCGAAACTCTCCACTACAGCTTTCACTGTGTAAATTGTGTTGTAAATATCTTCTTATGACTTTGTTATAACATTATCTCACCGTAAATCATGTTGTATTTCTAATTATATCGCAACATCAAACGGTAAAAACTAGAGAGCTGATCTAGCAAGACGCTGTCATAAACGTCATCCCAAGATTCGAAACGCGCACAAGATGTGTGTGTACTACTCTGACGATGTCAAAGTGATCATTCGCTTTGTGTGTAACATATCCAAAGTAATTATAAATGATTCAAATAAACTAAAACAAACTATACAAACACCTATACCAAGAAGAACCCTAACATGCATGATCTATTTCCTCTACAAACACATACCACCTAAAGTAAAAATAAAAGATGGGCATAGCTAATTTTCGTTTGTTAGAACAAGAAAGACGTATACGCTATATTCTACTGTGCCATTGGACTGGCCTGTTGCATATTTATCTTATACATAATTTTCCATTTATTTCAACGCAGTTCAGCGATATATTAGATTCCGATTAGATATCGAGCTGACGATCGAGCGCAAGAATTCAATTCAATATGACAGACGGTACACGTCATGCTAAACCAAAAAATCTTGGCGCAACGGTTGACCAGAAATTGCAAATAACAGATATATATCTACATTACTAGGACGATAACAATTACATATATTATTATACAACTTTTTTTAGTGTTATCAATATTTCTCGTAATAACGCCAAAGTATGATGGTCTAGAATTATAATTTAACACGTTGACTGCGGCAACTAAAATCGTGGGTTTAATTTCGGTGCGTTATCGGTCCCCGGAGACCGGTGGAAGAGCCGGGGACTTATCATCACTTCTTCATAAATACCATCAATATATTTTTAATATAAACTATATGTGCTATGTTACAGTAGTTTTGATTTACAGATACTTACATTGTACTACATTTGACGCCGTATCGGTGTCTGGCGACCAATGTCGCACCAGGAGGTATTAGAAGTTTTACAAATAAATTCAAGTTATTTAGTACATAATAACGTAAATATATTAGAAAAATGCATAAATTACAAACTTTCCTACTGTTTTTGGTTATTGTAGGAAGCAAAAATTTCGAAAATAACGGTTATAATTACATATAATGTGTGATGCCTCTCTCAAACTAAAAACTGCGTAAATAAAATGTTCTGCACAAATTTTATCTCATTGGCCATTCCGTTGATTACTGTGATTGATTATATATACATTTTATGCGTGTATTACAAGAATACACTGGCAAGTGCATTTGATCTTGTATAGGTCTCCAGAGACCGATATCGCATATAAGTAGTATAAGCTTTAACATAACAATAGCTATTTACAAAATTTTTGTATGACAATTTGTTCATGAAATATAGTCTTCGCACTGAAAAAAGTTTTACCGAGAAAAAGTTGCCGCACCAGTTGAAAGTGTCGCATCGGTCCCCGGCGACCGATAACGCAGTCAACGTGTTAATAATCAATTTGATGAAACGCATTTTATAGTATCAATAATAATAATTATACTACAGCGCTGATGTGTACTAAATATATCTTTAATACACAATATAAACAACTGACCTGTTGAAAGTTATATATCTTGATTTCAATATCAACGTCCTTAAACGTGTACTCCAGCATAGCTTTCACCGTATGCCATTCCAGGTTGTCTAATCCGCATCCAATACGTGGGAGGGCAATTTTTTTTACGTTGTTTGCTATTATATGATCTTTCATTTTATGCAGAGATGACCATAACGTTTGATAGGTAGGTTTTCCGGTCGATTCCCTTTTCGTTACCAAATAATATATATAACGCCCTTTATTTTCTAAAATCGCGACATTTCCTTGATTTTTCCTTTGACCGAGTAGTTCATCAACGCTTTTAAAGTCTCGCCTGAAACGATACAACAGTTTGTTAATATATACCGCTTATTAATATAATAGTTAAAATGACAGAGAAATACAGAAACATTTTGCCTTTGCTCCTTCAACCCATATCCATCACATATATTAGTCACTATTTTTTTCCCAAAATTTGTAAAACAGTGCTTTCATTTAATACCAAAACCTACGTGACCTCTTTTAGATATGCAACCCATTTAACAGTATGTTAATATATATTTCAAAATAAAATTCCCCCCAGAAATATTTAAACATCATTATGATAATCTGAAACAACAATTCTTGTTTTCATTGTCATTACAATTAATGTGCTAGAAACTTACCAGGCATACACGGTATTATTTCTTGGTAAATAGAAAAAAACTTTTATGACAATTAACAAAAATGTAGCAAACAGAGGCGTATAAAAACGGTCAAATATCTACCTTGCAACTTTCAGGTTAGGCCAGTTAGAGAGCTTAGAGATATTATTTGTTTTACCAACATATTATTTACGTAATCTTACGTCAGAGATCACGTGGGTTTGAAAGTGACGCCATGGTTCAGAAATTCAACCTAAATAAGATATAGCAGGTGATACTAACAGATAAGGACTGCAAAATAAGCCATCCAGTAAGAGCGGGCTTGAAGTGGTATCTAGATAGACCGAGCCAGGTAAGATCGCTGCTATTTTCTCTAACAGAGAGGCAACACCTAAAGCGTTCATTCAACACGTGCTGATTCTAAGCTGGTTTGGGATTGCGTAACCTTAGCTAGATTTGTAACCACAAAGATGTCAAGGAAAACGAGGCGGCAGACGATCATGCGTTACAAGGTTCGACAAGGTCATTTGCGGGGTCTGCACGCTTCCTTCACCACCACCAAATCGCAAATAAAAAAGTGCATTAACGAATGGGAATGGTGACAAAGATCAACAGGACAAATACATGCAAAAGAGTTCTTAACGGAACAAAGGCTTGAATTTACTGGAGATCTAAAGAGTAAAGACAGGAAGACAAAAATGATAGTAAGTTTGCTGGCTGGTCATTGTAGACTAAATTAGGCATATGTATGACATAGACCTGGCAGAGGATGCTAGCTGCAGAGTCTACAAAGAGGAGAAAGAAATCCCAGTTCATGTGCTACGTTATTGCGAGGGCGTGGCGAGGACAAAGTTTCTAGTACTGGGCGTAGAGAACCCCGCAACGCATTGCTACATACAGAGGTTGCGTTCTAGGACAAAGAGGGATCACAATTTTTTTTTCTACACATGGTCACCTATGCGCTGCAACAAAAAATAGAAAAACGGTGGTCGCATAAAATACAAGTGCTTCATTGCCCACACATAAATAAAAAATCTAGCAACAGCTATAGTTTACTGTATACGAATACAAAAATATATACTAATCTTGTTGACTTCTCTTACAATGCATAGACTATAGTTTTAAATTTTAATGGTTTTGCATGATAATGTTATATTCCAATTAACTGAGTTGGAATTAAATTCAATGCAAAAATTGATATCCCTTTTGTACACAATCCTTTTATAAAAATATTAATTGCATATCTGTATTAATATTAGATGTAAAACTATTTTTTTCCAAAATAAGTTCATGACATTAACATATAAAGTCAACCACAGAAGAGAAAATAATTGTCACTAGAAAAAACATTTTGGGTAGTGAACCATATCCCATCTCCTTTATCAATGCCCATATATTACTTACACATATACTCCTACCATGGTACATATATGACTTGCTATTTACAAATAGTACTGCATATTTTATTTTAGTATGAGTTCTATATAACAACCTACCTAAATGAAACAGCTATGCCACTTCCCATTTTCATATCTTCCGCAACACAATGACCTAATGAATACTCAGTGCTAGCAGTGAATAGATCTCCATCTACTTCGTGAACTACATGATACTGTAAATTTTTCTCTTTTTTATAAAAAGCTTCAAATTCATCAAATCCTTCTGCTTTTGAACGATTCTTTGACCTATTCCGAAACTTATTTCTGTTATATTCATCTGCCTCATCACGTTCACTATGTCTGTTATTTGCTTTTTCTCTAGATTGGGAATATTGTTGCTTTTTATTATCTTTGGTAAGGTACCGTTGATTTCCTTCATTCTCGCAATATTCATCAAGGGACTTTTGACATTCTTTTGAAGTATGTTTCTTCTGGTATTCTCTGTTTCTACCCTCATTACTCAAATCTTGATGGAATTGATTTACTTTTTGTTCACCATATGACTTAGGCTTGTTATTTGATCTGTCACATGGGCTTTTGCTAAATCCTGAATGCCTCCGACTTCCATCTTTGGCGGAGGAAGACTGTTTTTCCTCCCTCCAGTCAACTTCGTGTGACACTTGATGGTCTTCCGACTTACTATTGCCACCAAAATCACTATTTCTATTGTCACAGTTTAAATCTCGCTGATCTGCTTTATTATGTTCTTTACAATCACTAGACCTAACCTCTGCAGCATATATTTCCTTTAGCTCGCCTTCCATAGAATGTGCATTTTCCGAACGTTGTTCAGCATCTGATTTATTTCGTGGCTCATTTTTTTTATCAGTTGTAGGTGAAGGAACAATATCTATTTTTTTTCTGTTTAAGTTTAAGCCAGACACATTGTTCTTAACATCTGGTTTTTCTTTACTAACACTTGTAGCAGAAGTGTTTTGATTTGATTTACTATTATCTGATGAAGATGTATTCCCCTTTGTTCTCTTCCTCTTTCCTTTTCCCATATTGCTACAACAGAGAAATCTATTGAAGCATTTCTATAACATTGTTTTAACCTCAATACAAATTATCTGATTAATAAAATATCCTTACCTTTTATGCAATATAATTCTATATAATCGCTTAAGCACTAAAAATTGCAGATTAGAATGAACAAGATATACAGCTAAATACTTGATAGAACTGCGGATGTGCCGAATTAAATAAGCAAGATTTGTTAATAAGGGGAAAACCCGGACCCGGAAATCCCTAGCAACTGCTAGCAACGCTGTTTGGAATTCACTATTTTGCTGCCATCTTTTAGTTACTTCTTTAACAAATAAGAGTGGTTGATGGATGTAGGTAGAAAGTAGACAATCAATTTAGTGAATTATTCCGTCCATGCAATTACCGAAATTCCTTCCCGGTAATTCCCCAGTTTATCGAGAATTTTGCAGCCAAAGTTGTTTTCGTATCTACATAGCCGAAATTAAGAACTCGAAAATTAGTAAGTACCCGATCTAGCATAATTTTTAAAAGCCATCATAATACAACTTCAACAATTTCTGTACTTCAAAGAATGTAACGACCAAAGCCAATGATAAAAAAAAAACAATAATTAAAACTAATTTGTGTCTATTTTATGCTTTCAAATTATTTGCCTGGTTACAAATTTTGCTCAAAATATTATATACATATATAGTCCATTTAGGAATAAATTAGAAACAAATACTCTAAAAATGCTTTTGAACAATAGTAAGTTTTATTTAAAAGTAAATTTGCATATTTCTTTGAATTTCAATTATTTTAATATTGCGGGTATTATTTAGCTTTTACGTTTTACTTTATGACTTGGTTTGAAGAAATTATTTTTTTACCTCTTATCTATCTACCCTATCTCTATTTAGAACTCATTTTTTTAAAATTATGTAGGTATGTATATAAATATAGCTGGAGATGGTAAAACATTCTACAACAGCAAGGTCTAATCTTTAGCAGAAACTATCATTTTTGGTAAAGGTAAATAACAAACAAAAATACATATATATTCCTTTATATTTAGTTTAGTTAGTAAACTGGTAACATCACTTTGCATTGGTTGAGACATTAGGAAATGGGAATTTGTTCACCTTGATGTGCTTCACACATTTAATACACACTACATAATGACAACGTTAATTACAATTATGGTGCTGCTCTATACCTATACGATTAAAACTAGTGATCAAAATGTTTTGCCCTTACAGTCCTTAAGTCTTCCACAACAAACTTATTATCTCATGTTGTAGGGAACGCTACAATTTTCCTAGACAAGAAGTTGTTAGGTGCGAAGTGTCGTATATAAGTCACTGCATACTAATTTCTTAAAGAACTGAATATTTATATTAATAATAAAAGCAACGTAAATGAGAGCAAACATTGGGAAAAGGTACTTAAGCACTGATAGGTAATATACGGCGATCTGAATATATCGAAAACAAATTCTAACTTTAGTAACATTACAATCTAATCAATGTTTAGACTGCAATTGAGCAGGATATATTGGAGCAAGGATTAAACTTCCTGCATATAACTTCACCGTTTATGTGATTTAATGGCAAGAAGACCTACCTGACAACATGAACGTTTATACGTCAATAATTTGATTTTTGTTCAGACCTCCTGATCAGTCGTTAGCTTTATGTTTGTATTTTTTAATCAAAAGTTTGCCAGTTTGCCCACAATAGTGTACAAACAGATACTGCCATCTTTATAATCATATACAAGAAAAACATATTCGTTGTGTTTTATACGACCGTCGATTTTATCTCGTAGTTTGCTACTTTCTGCTTCAGACTAGCACTGCGCTTACATTATATTATTATTATATATAAACAAAAAGACTTAACTACATTTTTTTAAATTTCAACAAATAGGGATAATGTTACAATATTCTATGACTAGATTTCAGGTACAGTTAATTTATACAGCCAACCCTTGTTTTACATGGTTAAATAGAATAAATTAGCTACATGCATGATTTTTCAAGATTAAACTTTATTTGATTATTTAGCTGAAGCTATTTCAGTTAGCACCGACATGCCGATGCTTTAAAGTATATTCAGGAACATCAAGAAAGATAGGGTATATATATATGTAGCTAGAACGATTTTAAGTTGACAAAATGTGATTTAAGCCATGATATTATAACGTCGGTGTATGCACATTCAATGAAATAAATCAACAGAATAATAGCAACCACACTAAGAAAATCTGTCCAGGAACAATCATTAGAAAACTTATACAATCGATAATGGGTCAAAAAAGATTCGTTAGGAAAATGAATTTACGCGCATATCTCTGTCTGTAGTGTACAATTGTTTTAACGCTTTTAAATAAATTTATCGCCACATTCTAGACCAGCTGTGTACCATAGCATCACCTTCTTGGCAATTAATGTTCCACTAGTTAATAATATGCAAGCTAACCCAAAAAAAGCACAAATTAAAATCTCATCACATTATTAAAATACCTTGTAAAGTAAGAGCAGACAGTATAAATGAAGCGTGACAGAAAAATATACTAGACATAGCAGTTATTACAAAATAATATCACAATAATTTGATGTGCAAGAACGTTTAATTGGACCGTCAACAAATTTCAGCAATGATTTAGACAATCAATGCATATCTTGATGTAATAAACATTCTAACAGTACTTTGCTATTTACATCGTGGTGGAAGAATATACTAAACAGCAGTTCCAACTTTTGCCAGCGCTTTTGTATTTGCAGTTTTTTCCACGCTTATGTACAAAGACAGCGTTTTCTCTGATGTAAAGCGAAATGTTAATCAGTTGCATAATATGCAGTAACCATTCATTGATAAAATTATTCATTCACGTCATCCAATGTGCGCTGAAAAATTCGTTTATAAAAGAAATTCATCGGAATAACACGAGAACAGCGCTTCCAATTCCAGCAGCTAAAAAATCAAAAACTTAAAAACTCGTGTTGCACAATGGCAATACATATAGCTTGGGACACATTTCAAAATGTGACAATGTTTCATTCCTAGTTTTTTGCCTAAGTGATTTTCTGTACAGCTAACCAGTTATTTACCGAAACAGGTACATTCCGGTAACTGGCACATTCAAAAAATCTCTTACGTAACTCCAAAGACAAACTAGAAATCAGAAGTTGTAGCGCTTGGAGTTACAGGAATTTAGCTGTATTATACAAGACCTGTCCAAGACATTGAAATCCCACTAATTAGCGATCTAAAAATAGGCTCTTATTGTTAGATATGATGTGCAACTCTAACATCGCGCAAATAATCGTATCAATTTTATATGAAAAGAATTGTTTACGTTGAAACGACTGTCTGTCATACTGTGATCAGCGTGAATCTGTGTTTACAATATCTAGAAGCAATTGCTATATCTTTCTCTTATTGCACAGCAATGCAAGGACTATGTAAATAAGATCATTAATTATTGGAAAGTTAAACAGTTTGCGTATGTTCACGTCTTCAACATTGTAATCACATAAACTATTTTCTGTTTTTTTAAGATCCACAGTCACAATATATTACAAAAAGATTTATGAATCAAATCTACATTGTTTTTTCAGTTAAATTTCAGCATCAGTATTCAAATGGGCGTTCAAAGTTGTAAACATACAATATAGAAAACAAATCAATTGATGAAATAAAATTGTAGGTAGGTGAAGGAAAAAAGTACTACGTAAGATAAACAACCAATTAAGTTGTCTTAAGTAATCCAACTATTTTGGAGAAATATCAAGTTTAGAAGGTTATTTCTGTACTTTGACAACTTTGAACAATTACTAAATTGAGTTAGATTGTATGATTTATATAAAACTGTGGTCTTAACAATTATGAAATAATTTGGTAATGGTCACATGTATTTAGATATATATAAATAAATTATATAAAGGACTGTAACAGAGAGCATTGTAAATTCAGTGCAGTAAATAGGAAATTATAAATTACATAGAAATCACATATAGATAGTCACAAACTATAACAAAACCTCGTACAATTTCGGTGGTGTGACTTCATACAACTTTGGCAACTCAGCTTCCAAACGGATCACTTTCATATTAGAAATTAAATTCCATGTACTATCTTTCTGAACAAATGTGCTACTGTAGCTAACCAACTCTTGTGACTTATCATTATCTAAATCGGTAATCAGGAGAGATTCTTTCTGATTGTTTAAATCTGGTTGGCATATGTATTCTCCATTTATTGGAAAGCATAATTGAGTAACTTCAATTAGACTTGCATTAATAACATGAACATTAGTATCATTAAAAGTAATAAGTACAATTCGTTCATTAATGATGTTTGTATGAGTAGCAGGGTCTTGAATAGACACATATCGCTTATCTATAACGCGATCGGCGTTGGACATTTTATAAGTAGACCACTGCCAAAGTTTCATGATGTATCCGTTGATGTGGCCTTTTAGGGATAACATGTTTGGTTTTGTAGACTTAAATGAGAATGTAGTTGGTTTCATAGCATAACTATTTGAGTGAGACAAAGACCATAATTGATTATCCTTACTGTCTAATAATGTTATTGTAGATTGACAGTCAGGGCATGTTCCTGTGTTATTTACAATTAGTTTGTGATTACTAAGCTTGTACTCATTATTATAGTCATCACTATGATTTGTTATTTGAGATATAACATCAAAACTTCTATTGTAATATCGGTTTTCAATATCCTTAAAAGATACTTCGAAATATCTCGTAGCTGTTGAATTTATACAAGAATATATAAATTTTTTGTTTTCGTATTGCAGTGCTTTTACATTCTCACAGTGCCTTAACAATACTTTACTCAACAAAACACCAGTCTTTCCACAAACAATAACTAATTTATTATGAAATGCTTTCCCATTTATTATTGTAATCATTTCATTTATTCCATCCTTATTTAAATCTGGTAATATAACTGGCATGTCTATACTACTAATTCCTTTGGCTTTTGTATTTTGATAGTGCACATGGTATAAAATTTGCCCTGATATTGGATCAATAGCTTGTAATCCCATTTCTCCTAGTAATAAGCAGTCGCTTGTACCATCTCCATTTGCATCAATTAAATAACAATTTAAATCGGTTGGCTCTTTTGCTTGAGGAATATACCACGCAATTCCACCATTATTTCCTAAAATACATATAGCACCATTTTTACCATTGTCCTCCTTTAAACTTTTTCTAAACAGCAATGCTAAGTTATAGCTGCTTGCAAATGCACTCTTCACAACATTGATTTTGCCTTTGAATTCAAAATCTTCATGTTGATTTTCCCAGTTTGAAATATGTAAAGGACATGTATCATTTTCAGAACAAGGCAGTACCCATAAAAATATAGCTATTGTAAGAAAACAGGCAAGTATTGAAAACAAAAAACAATATTTCCTTGTAAGAGACATAGACTTAAAACCATGATTTAACTTGGTATTATCCATCGTACGATTTGGAATCATATATCCATTGGCAGCTCTCTCAAAACCTTTATGCATTCCGTTAACGGTTTTTGTACGAATATTATCAACTTGTAATTCTTTTTCCGAATCAGAATCACTTATTGATTGTGGTAGAGGCGCATACATTCTTTGGGCCGCGTTCGCCATATCTGAAGATTTGTGTACTTACCTATTGAAAAAGTGGAAATATATAAGATACTTAGAAAACTTACTTGTTTACCGATCAAAAATCATTCTTATCATTTCAGTTTATTTAAGCTTTATATTTTAATTCTTTCTAAATAAATCGAATTTGACAACCATTCAATACAAAATGCCAATACCAATACGCACTCTGTCAACATCATATAAGTGACATGCTGTCCACGCAAAAAAAAAATCGTGAAAATCCCTGTGCGTTATATTCTTTCAGGATTCGATAACACAGGGGTCAAACTAGAATTTTTCAAATTATCTGAAGCTAAATTAAACAAATAATTTGCATGCAAAAATAATGATCTGTAAATGTAAATTGATTTTTTACTACATAATAGAATATGATTTATAAATATATTATTCAATTGGTAAATTATGAAATTTGCATAATCGTTATGAACAGATCTGACAATATTTATATCGATAACTTTTGCTTGAGTGCTTTATGTTTGTGTAGTGTGTTACGAGATCTTTAAAGAAATACACTAAGTAAATACAAATTGCAATAAATTATATATTCACTTAACATATATATGTAGATAATTTTGATAAAATATGGAACAAATATAGAACCGGCGCGCTTCAATCTTTGTTGCTCGCACTGTATTGTTCTTATCTTGATTTCGTTTTACTCGAGCAGGTTAGTTCCCTTGATCAAGTCTAGGAGTCTATTTGATAATTTTTTCACCACCGTTAATTCCAATGCACCTTGCATAGCAACCTTTCGTTGACTTAGTACTGCGCAATTCACGAGAATGTGAGAGGCTATTCCTTCCTAGAGTCTGCATAAAGGTTCTTCATAGATCCCTATCTTGGGCAAGTGACGTGTCTTAGACAGCCATGTCCTATTGATAGACACATTATTGCCCTAAGATGAATCCTGTTTAATGCAAGTAAATCAGCAGTTAATTGATATGATGTTTGCTGTGCCAGGTGGACCTTGTTGTGTCTAGTCAGACCACTTGGGTTTTGGACACACTCCCATACTAGTCTGGAGGCTATACTAGAATTGTCAAGGCTGCCTGACTGTCAGGGAGAATGCAAACTGTTTCCCCGCGCGGTTGGCGATAAAAACTCTCCAACGCACAGGTTTAATAGAATATATTTCTGTTTGAAATACATAGGGTATCTCCTAAGCAATTCATATACTTTGTAACCCTGGTATTTCCTATAGACACCAACGCCGGAATTAGTACCTGCTTTTAATCCATCGATGTAGCACTCTGGGGTTTCTCCCTTCACCACTGTTCCATTCATGCCAGTTCTAGAAAACTTTGTAGGGTTTGTCATAGAAAATCCTGATGATTATATACTATGTAACTGTCCATACCATAGATTGGGTTTCTGACAACTATGCTTCCTCCATAATAAAAATATCAAGGGGATGTTGCTTTAACATGGTCTCCATACCAGCGGCTGGGATGTCCTTAATAGGTCGAGTTACATACTAGTTGTCGAATTCTCGACCAATTCGCTGTTGCATGCTTATGTATTACCTTTGCCCACCAAACGAAACAGTTATCGCTTATCTCAGTTCTTACTACCGCAGCATAGAAACAGTAGGTCATATGCGGTTTGAGACTCCATTTCTGCCTATTTACTTTTTGATCTTTCGAACTAACTTATAAAATAATTTAAATTTGTTAGACAAATATAACAACAAAATAAAGCATAAGACCAACATATTGGAATAAAATACATTTTTAAAATTTAAAAGTGGTTTGTTGGCCTAATTATAAATTACGTATAAAGGAGTGAAAGTGACAACTACTCTAGCTACCAATTAAATTGTGGCCAATAGTAATAGTTGCATTCATACCAAATCTTTGCTGGATTAAAAGTTTGGACTTCATGAGATGTCGTATATTATCCATACTTTATCTATGTTGTATAAAAAATCTTAACTTTTAACTTAAAAAACTTCCTCTTAACTTTCAATAACTGAATATCAGTCATTTCAGTACGGATTTAAGTTTATTACAAATTATTTTAAATTTTCCCTATAGTATCAAATACTTAATTTAAAGCCCTGGTAAGAATTAAGGTGGAACCAATGAAGCAATTCAGTACTGCCAACTGATATCTCGTGACCAATACCAACCAATACATTTCCTAGACTGCAAGTTGATGTTTTGCTATTTCCTGGCTATTTCCATTCTATAATTGATTCTAATTCTACCGGATAAACGAAAACAAGCATCAGCAACAATCACCAATTTGTAGTTTTGTAGACTGAATTTATAATTATTTTAAAATGGATAAACTAACTTTAATATCCGGAACATTATTTCTGGCTGCAGATATCTTTGCAATTGTAAGCTTAGCAATGCCAGATTGGATAATTACAGAAACAGGAGGTAGGTATTTTTTGACCCCAGTATTATTTTCACAGAAGATACAGTGTAGTCTGTTTCAGGGAATACTAGATTAGGTTTAATGTGGACTTGTATGACTTTACATAATCGTTCCCAAGTCTGTTTTACTCCAGACTTACAACCTGAATGGCTGTTGGCCTTAGTTTGTATATTTGTGGGATGTATTTGTATCACTACAACAATAATTTTGTTGGCTTCTTCCCATTGGGATCGAAATGTAGTACCTTATGCTCGATGGGTAGGATTTACAGCAAGTATGCTATCTTTACCAGTTTTTTCGTTGTTTTATTTTTTCTTCCACTAGTGGTACTCTTTTGTTTGGCCGCTGTTATATTTCCCATGGGATTCCATGTTGATGAAATTGGAGGACAACCTTACCAATTACCGAACAGTCACCAAGTTGGAATCTCTTACATATTATTTGTATTAGCATTATGGATAACAGTAATATCAGAATTATTTGCTGGTAAAGTATGTCTGCCACATTTTTAATAGTTTACGGACCAATCATTGAATGTTAAACAAAAATGGTATGTACAATATAGATTGTTTTAGTTTATTTTTATACAAGTTATGTATATAGTTATCTTGTATGCACATTTTACTTGCTGAAGCTTTCAGTATAATGTAGCAATTGATTGATTGAGCTATATAGTTAACCTCGTAACTACTATGCAACTCTAAAATTATTCTAAAATGGCCTGTATTATATACAGTTTTCTTTTAATAGTAGATAGTTTTGCACTGTTTGCTCACAATTCAGTTTTGTACCCCTATACTAATATCCATAACACAGTTATCAGCTGAAAGAAACTAAAACAAACTATATTAGTCTTAAAATTGTTTCACAGTAATTATAACATTATGCCCAATAGGTAGTGTAGCCTACTTGTATGTTATAAATAGAAATTGGAACTTACTTCATACAAAAAACTTGCATAATTAGAGAAACTGCTGAAATTACGTAAGTAATGATAAATTAGAAAATTTGTACTGTTTTAGTATACTGATTATGTAAGCAGAAACAAGAACGTTAAAGACGAATTGTAAAATCTGTGGTACCATTTACAAGCAAGTTTGATATAGAGTTAGAGTATAAAGAAATAGAGTTGTACTGTTGTACTCCATAGCTACAACACATCATCTAACATTTAGTATATAGACAGATGCCATAACGATAAATATCAGAGAAATTAAATTCAGAAATAGCCACTTATCGTCCTATCATCGAAGTAAGGAAAGATTGAACATGGTCAGGTAGGGAAAAAGCAGAAAAGGGATGTATATACAGTGAAACCTGCCTAAGACGGACCCTTGATAAAACGGAAAACTGATTAAGGCGGAAAATTTTCATAGTCCGGAATCGTCCTCGTAAAAAAACATAGCAACTGTACCTTTTTAAAACGGAACCTGTTTAACGCGAAACCGTACTAATAAATTTAGACCAAAAAGTATTGTGAACCTCCATAAAACGGAATCGGTTTCCACCATAAATAACAGAGTTTACATACTTCAAATGACCGGCAACGATCCTTGGCTTGATTTACTATTAGAAAACAGACCATTTCTGACGGCCACCTATGAAGGAAACACTTTGTCTATTGAAAAATGTATTACACGTGTGGATTACTAGTTAAAACGACTCCATAAGAAGACGGAATACAAAGGGAATACACATAGTTGTGCACACATGTTCGATCTTTTGTCGGACGTTGATAAAGTAACGTTCATATATATATTTATATCAATAAAATAAAATAGGTATGTATGTATAAATGTGTTCCTTTTTCTGCAATATGATCTAGATACTTGCCTATTTTGTCTTAGAACTTTAGCAAATTCGTTAAAATTTTGGAATTTCACGCGTTGGTATGCTTTAGATTGGACGGTTGAATGAAACATTAGAATTTCATATTTTAATACATATGTATAATAACCTGAGTAAAACGGAAACCTGTGTATAAAGGAAAATATTTTAGTCCCAGTCGATTCCGTTTTAAACAGGTTTCACTGTAAACTGGCAGATCTCGTTCGTTCGATCACAGAAGTCAAGTACGAACGAACGCAGTCACATGGACAAAAAAAACCGGAAAAAAGTATTTATCGTCGGCGCAGAGGTCACCGATTGTTTTAATGTTTCAAACGCATGCTGATAGCTTCTTAACACTTGGGGTAAAGTCGCTCAATCGTACCGCTTTTTAGCTTGAATTTTTTATCTCGAAAGGTAATTCATATATTTTGCAACCGAATATTGCATATCATAGCAAGAACATTTTTTTTTACTCAGGATTTTTTCTGGTAATTTTTACTTGCGGTTTTTTAGATATAGACCTGAGAGGCTGCAAGAGGTACGATTTTGGGATCTACTAAATCGTACCTAAATAGTACCTCTATATAAATAAATACAAAAATGCGAATCATTATAAATATGCAAGTATGAGCAGTGTTAGATTTTTTTCATACAAGAGCTGACAAAGAAATATTAATATAAAAAACCAAATAACTCACATTACTTGCAAAAATCACATATGTAGATTTTTGGGACTTGTGTATTCCTGCGCACTGTTCACGTCCCCAACTATTACATTTTATCATGATTTCTAGAACAGTTTCGGCGCAAAGAAAGCAAAACCATTCATTCCTCGTCTACTTCGATAATTACTGTTGTAGAAGTTTTATTTTTACAAAATAAGTTTTTCTTCAAACATTGTGTTTCTTGTATACTCTGAGGTGCTCTTATTGTCAGCAGATTTTTCTCTCTTGCTTTCTTTTAAACTTTGACGTTCTTTTGCTATTTCTAGGCTATTCTTATATGAATTTGATGATAATATTTCTGCTTTTTGAGCTCTTTTTTTTAATCGTGCAGCTAGTTTTTTTTCTTGTTGGCTGAGGTAATGAGCTTACTTTACTGATTGGGACGATTACTGTACTGGTTGAAGGCTGAGACTTCTCTAAATTGCCGTTGGTATTTATATCTACGTCATCTGATATTTCTTGAGCTTCATTAGTAACCAATTTAATTAAATGATCACTTACCACATAATCTGAATCAGAAAAAAAACTGTTGTCATGTACATGCAGCACAAAAACTACTCATTGCATTATTTATTGTTACTGTCTGAATATAAGCTTCCGTAAGTAAGTGGGTAACTTCAAACTGTGTAGACTGTTTGACCGGGATTGCTACTTAGCCGTAGTAGCCGATGTAGTTTGTCTCCATGGATTTGAAAACACCTACGTCACGTGGTTGTAGTCTGCGTGTAGTGTCTCCTGGAAGTTGAAGCAACAAAACACCGTTATTCCTTGCTAAAGGCGTTTACGATAATTGGAGCGCTCCATACCGGTTTGTACCGAAAGCGTTCGATAATGCCGGTACATATAACATACCGCGTTTGATAATTGTACTTTATGTGTCAGATACATCTACCAGCTGGATCTGCTCTTCGAATAGATACATGCAGTAGATCCATAAACATAACCTATAACGTTCGATAAATACTTACTATTCTATCCACATTCTATCTACCG
The DNA here is from genome assembly GCA_004785975.1 of Popillia japonica. Taxonomy (NCBI): domain Eukaryota; kingdom Metazoa; phylum Arthropoda; class Insecta; order Coleoptera; family Scarabaeidae; genus Popillia; species Popillia japonica. The sequence continues at coordinate 29,995 of SMLS01067860.1, forward strand.
ATCTACCGGTAACCAATCACTACTTACTGGAACGTTTATCTACCGCTCCAATTATCGCCTTAGAGCCTTAAAACTATTGCTTCTAGATTTTTCGAGTAGGTAGTATGACCGTGTAATACAGATCTTTACTACCGAATCGTTTCTCTAGATTTTGAGCAGTACATAATTTTGTTGCTCCGATGAAGGAATAGTTTGGAGTACCTGCAAAACATCGCCGCACAGGGACACCAACATGGCTGCTTCAGTAGTTTCTGCCCAGTCGCGTACCAAAGATGCCGTTTTCAATAATATTGAATAGTTTTCTAAGGATGGCTTCTCTTCAAAAGTTGGTAACGCATTTCGACTAAGGTTCGCCACTTTCAACTCCATCAATTTACAAACGTTCGTTGTTATTTTTTTAATTGGGTGCTGTTGCTTGAGTAACAAAGTTATCTTAACGTATATATATATCAGTAGACCCTACATCTGACACCAGTGTAACGTTTTTCAGTGATTGACACGTTGTAGGGATTGAAATAAGCTTTCACGATACTCGTGAATTCGTGATATATTCACATAGAAGTTTTAATCCATACGTGTCAATAATTCTACATCGACACACTATAACTATAAACACCTATATTTACTGCTAAGGACACTATCTTCTCCGGATGACGTCGTCGTTCCGCCCGGAACAGATCGTTCTGCTGAGAGCTTTTTCGATTTTTTTGCTGATTGTCGCGGTTTGTATTAATTTATATAATATCATGCCGTCATGACAAGGCTGATCTAACAAGTTTGCATTAACCTCCATATCAAAATCTATTTAAGAAAAACTGAAACTTATGCAGGCAGTTCCAGTCTCTACTTATAAATATGTGAATATCATTATCTGGGTTACCTAGCATTGCTATAACCGAGGTCGCCCGACGGCTAGAGTACGTCCATTGGAAAGCGTTATTGATATGAACCCGTTGACTGGGGGGTGACATTACTTTAGAAACAGAGTGTACATAATGCATTACTTTGAAAATATATAACTATACTGCGGATATTGCTCGGTAATTTTAGCAACACATTTTATTTATCAATGTGTATAACAGATTTGTACTGTATACATTAAGAATTAAAATTTTTCTGTACCCCGTCTGCCGCTACGAGAATATAGAAACTCATAATCATGCGATTTATCGAGAAGGACAACAAAACACAAATTAAAGTGGTTTAGTATTTAGATTTAGTAGTTTTTTTGTTTCAATAACGGGCCTCTGTATTGTATATATCTTTAGATATACCACTGGTTTTAATTGTAAGTACATAATGAATGTATGATAACTGATGATGATCTTGATATTTACGTCATCTTCAGAAGAAATCTGCAGTGTATTTATAACAATGATATTTATTTCCTGAATATACATTTTATAGAAGTCATATTAATATGTAGTGATAAGTTGAAAGATCGATTTCTTGTGTTGACTGTTTTGTGAATCTCTTTTAAACGCATTTTCACTACTTTATCTTCTGCAGGTTGTAATAATATCTTAAGATGTGCAGTAATAATTATTGTGTAGGACAATAATGTAACAATTTAGCTTTATGATAGATTTTACATATTATGTTTACTGATTAGTGTTTAACTGGATTTTGAGAAAAAGTGCCTACTAATTTCAGGTTACACAACAAGTACAGTCTCTCTATAAACGTTTAAATCACCCAAACATTATAGACTATTCTATAATTGGGTATAGAGCAGCAAATGTTCTGCAAGGTTATCAGGAATCGTGTTGAGCAATTTAATTTACAATCATTTATAGCTGGAATTATATTTGGAGTAAATATAATCGGCTATACACCAAAATAATCACACCCTCGGTCTTTATTTGTCACCATTGTGGACAGCTTTTAGCCATATTGAATTTTCAACAAAGTAATCAAGTGGGTTATCAATCAATTGCATGTCAAGTGTGATTATCATATACAATGTATTTCGCTTAATAGAACATCATTGGGACATAAGCAAGTTAGCTTATTTGTATGGTTACTTACACATCTGATTATTGATAAGTAAATGATAATCTCGTTTTGGTTATAATAGTGCTAAATATGTAATTGATATCACTAATAATTTAAAGTTAGTACTTAATCTCTGTATAAGAAATAAGTAAAACATTCTTAATAGAATCACAATAAATTAATATGAAATATGAATTCACATGTAATGTCATATTAAATGCATTTAAGTAAATAAGTAAGTTTATATGGAATACAAACTTTATTTATATTTATGTAATTAAGTATTTTACCTAGCAATGACTCGAATACCTTTTTATTTCAACTTTTTGAGAAAATGTATATTTACCGCAATAATTGTGTAACTATCTAGATTAGTTTTTTCCCAATGTGAATAATGTAAATACTTTGAAAATATCTGTGATAGATCATGATGGTATTATGTGTTATATTTAAATAAATTTTATTGTATAAATTTACTACGGACTTACTTTATTTGAAACACTTTCTTAATTCTTTGATTTCTTATCCCTCTTTCACGTGATTCGTTAACCTGTGGAAGTATTACTGAAAGTCATTCAATTTTCTTTATATAAACTCGGGCGGAAAGTTCCATGAAATTATAGCCTTGTACAGTCCGAGTTAGTTATGAGTATGAGGACTTCTGGATTTTGACCGCGTCATAGTAGTGTAAATATGTGCAACACAAAAAGAATGAAATACAAGGCCCACAAATAAACCAAAAAAATACATCCACGTTTTGCCACCAATGTAAGTGACTTCTTCAGGAGTGAAAGATGAATTAGGGAAGACAGACGGTCACAGTAATTCAACGTATCCACCACCTGACTAGCGGGTGGAGTATGTCAACCACAACCGTGACTTTCTGATCCATCGTCCGTGCGTGTTTTAACACGACCAATTATCGTGTCCTTCCGATTTTCCTCATCTACTTGCTACTCCTGGAAAAGCCACTTACAAGATCCAGTTTGTAGTTTCGTTGATGCCTTGTTTTTCGTGCATCGTACTAATGCCAATATATATAGGCATTACTACGATGCGACCAAAACTCGGCAGTCCTCATAACCAGTCAAATATTAAACTAAAAGGAAATTCTTCTACTGAGTCCTAATGGTTTTCATTTGCACTTCTGTAATCCGAGCTGTGTATAAACCATGGGAGATTTGTCAAACTAAGACCCGTCCGCGATGAGTTTTGGTAACACTCGTCCAGATAGGACATTGGTCAATACATATTTGTCAAAGGAATGTGACGTAATACATTTGGACGCCAACATACATAATAACTTTGAAATCAAAATGGTGTTGATTTAAATTAATTTGCACATTTTCAATTGAACATACTGGACATAGGTCATGTTGGAGTTTTAGCGTCTATATTCTATAATTAGTGACATGAATCTACTCTTTTACCGAGCAGAAATTTTGTATCTCTTAGCAGATTACTGATAATAGAAAGTCAATCCAACGACATTTGTCCTACTACACTGAAGATAAATGTATTGAAGGGAATTATACATACATAAATAATTTTAAGTTTCACCGTGCGAATCACCTTGTACATTTAAATGTATGTATAAAAAGAGCACACTTGAATTTACAAGTTGACGTGTCCCGGCGTTTTTTATAATTTTCTAAATTAAGAACACAAACAATTTTATTCCATAAGTGGTTTCCACACTGTATATAAATCCTTAATTTTTGGTTCATAAATAAATATATAATACGTGGGCATTTTGTAATTCAATTTTTGTAATCTTTACAAAATAAACATCAATTTGGTTTTGCAAAGGTTGGAAACAATTCTAATAGGTAATTAAAAGTTGGGTCACTATATCTCCGAAATAACTATACCACTTTACCGTCGTTTACCTTTTTTCCATGGGATGAAATAATCAGGGTTACGCTACATATTTTTGGCGTATGGGTTTCTCATATGTTCGTCTTTGTTGCACCCGTTGTAAAATTTCTTCCACTTATTAATATTATGCTAATGCATTGAAAATAGTACAAGTCTTGTGGCACTATTGTGACGAATGTAACTAGACAATTCCCCCTTAATATTAGAAGATGGCGCACATTATATCCAAAGTTATACATCCAATTTTATGGTAAGTGTTAAGCCTGTTTCATACGACGTTAAATTTACGCGAAAATTTACGAATAAATGATTTGACACGTTGCAAAGAGAAAATTATGTAAAGAAATTTACTACTAAATTTTAGTAAATAAAAAACTGCGCACATTGTTCGATTGATGAAGATATCAACAGATACAAACCTCCAATAACTAATAATGTCGTGGTCAAAGGATCAAGTATTACTATTACAATCAATTACAATGTAGTAATAGTATTAGTTTTAAATTGAAATATCCTCCAAGTCTACTAAATACGTTTAATTTTAGTTTGATTACATCAAGATGTAAACACCAACTACTCTTTAATACGCATGTGCAAGTAAAAATTGTGTAAAAAATTTGGTGTACGTTGCAAACAGAAAATCATAAATTGTTTTGTAAATTTGTTAGAAAATTTATTCGTAAATTTTTGCGTAAATTTAACGTCCTGTCAAACAGGCTTTAGGTTTTAAATCATTGCTAATTAGGTGTGAATATCTTTATTTATAGACTATACTTTACACAATCGAAAGAAATTCACGTTTCATTAACATATTTTTTTTATTATATAAAACTTATTTTAAAAAAGACGTATTGCACTAAAATGAAATCTAGGTTTATTTTAACTACACTGGAGATGTGTTATGTATGTATATATAAACAGGGACAATATTTTTCGAGATATAAATATGAATTTATAATTATGTACACAAACAAATTAAGATGAAAAATATTGATATAATCTAGGACCATTTGAACTCACTGTATCTTGTTTAATATTTAACAAATCCAATGAATTACTATTAACACACGGCTTTTGAGATCTTAATATACTCGCATACGTCATCCCATTATATCGTTTCACAACGTCGTCAATACTTTCCGTTTCACCAACTTTCAAATTAGAAAATTCCGCGTTTATTTCATTCTGCCAATCCTTTTTGTGAGGTTCATACATCGATTTTCCTGCTATCGACATTGGACAACCATTTTCCTCGATATTTTTTAAATCTGCTAGACGAGGAGGCATCCCTTGTCGCTTGTACAGAGGCAGAGAGTGGGGTACACATCCCACCTCATTAGGAGAGCAAATTTCATTGTTGGGTCTAATGTTCATACGGGTTGGTGCCGCGACATTATCCAACAAATACACCGGCTGATTTAAATTGATCTGATTCACGGGTTTGTTGTACCAATTCAAATCGGGTAATTGATCTTGAATATAAGATTTACACGGACTCGAAGCACTGGGTGCTGAAACATTTTGATTTTGAATTGGTTCTTTCTTTGTAGTGGTGTGTATCAAATATTCAAACTTTTTGGCGGCTTCTATTCCTTTAGTTTTCAATAGATGATGAAACCAGCTCTCCTGTACGTCGTATGTCTGAGTGATCATATCTGCAAGTGTCATTTTCGGAGGTAAAAGATTGATGTAATCGTTCAAACTACAACTAGAATTTTGAAACGTTTCCGGAAAATGTACGTTATTTAAAAACTGTATCATTCCAGTTTCTTCGTGTTTTCGTTCAATATGCGCCATTTGCACATTCGGCCTGTTACAGTCGATAATTTCGTTTCCTTGTGTTAAAATCTTACAAGGTATAGGAGGCACCCTTGGATCAATAATAGATTGGGGGTTAGGTATCGTCTTGTGTAACATTTGTGGTAATTGAGGTGGAAAGGGATTTGGAATCATGGACGCTGGCGGCTGAATGTTAGGCTGTTCCATTTCCCTTGGAAATGAAACGGGGGGTCGATGTGGTGTTTGTGGAGGTGGTACATTACCCACGGGCCATGAAGGTAACGGAGGTCGAACAGCTACCATATGCGGTGTAGGTTGTAGTATCTGGTTAGGATACAAAACAACAGGCATAAATGGATCAACAATCGGCGGACTCGCAAAAGGTGGAGGTTGCGGAAATCTAACCATTGAGTGCGGTATCGGAGGAGGATTATTCATCCACTGAGGATTCACAACAGGAGGCAGCACTCGTGAATTTATAATAAACGCTTCCATAAGAAACTTTTTAGGAACAAACTCTGGAGCTAAGGGATTGAGGACATAAGATTTCTTAAATTCTACTCCATCTAACTGGCTTCTTAACTGCGACCATGTTATACCAAACAAGCTATTGTTTTCGTTGCAGATCTGTATAAATCTTTCCCATACCTTACTACATCTACCTATAGAACACAAAGCTATGGGATCTCCTACGACAGCCACTAAACTCTGAGCTCGCGTCACGGCAGTATTTAAAAGTTTTGAATTGGAAAGAAATCCATAATCTACTTCATCTGCACTTTTCGTGCTACTGGTGCACGTTCTCCTAGTCCTTACTGTCGAAAGAAATACTGCTCTAAATTGCTTGCCTTGTACGTTCAACACTCGTTCAACCGATATTCCATACAATCTGCGCTTCCGTAATTCTGACCGTATACGAAAAACTTGATCAGAGTATGGCGTCATAATTCCTATAGAATGTTCATCAAATGTGCCCCATGACAAAGGCCACATTCGTTTCAGTTCCACAACTCGTTCAACGATTTCATACACTTCAGAGTTATTATAGAAAGCCGTAGAATTTTGATCTTGAATGTCTTCTCCTCGTGTTGTGAAAAATGTTAAAGGATAATATACGTCATGCTTGGGTTGCTTGCCGCATGCTACTAGTTTCTGATCGTAGAATGATTCTGACGTAAACTGTATAATTGCTTCATGTGCTCGGTAGTTTTCCGATAGAAGTATTTTACATGGAAACGCGGTTGGATAATGATCGTATAGTCGTTCGAGTAAAGACACATGTAAATTTCTTTCTTTAGCAAAATGAGAGAAAATCTCCGGGCTAAGTTGCATATGATCACCGGCTAAAACTATTCTTGTGCTTTCATTTGCTAAACCCAATGGCATAATTGCTTCACATTCCATGGCTTGTGCTGCTTCATCAAGTAAGATGTGCGTGAAGAATCCACGAGGCAATCCTAGAGTTGACAGATACATTGATATTGACAATGTAACCACAACTATTCGATGTTTTGTGATGTCTTCTATGGTAGGAATACGAAACGAACGATTGGAGCCATTTAAATCGATGAGACAATACTATAAACAAAATGGAAAAATTAATCACTGCCACGAATAACTTCTAATAATAATTTATAACAAGGCTTGTAAAATTTTACAATGTTATGTAGTTTTGCTATTAATTTCTTAAATATAGCATTGCAACCGCAAACGTTTTATATTTAAGCATATTGTTTACAAAATAACAATATAGATCAATAGTAATTTGAAACAGTTTTTAAACGCCACTCGCCACATTGCGTATCTCAAATTTCGATTCGGACTTGTTCAAAAGTTAGAAGGATTACAAACTTTTTTTATATCGGGTTATGTCGATTTGGATGACGTTGGGTTTTTGTTCTCTTCAGCGGAAAATCGAGTTGCAGTAATACAATAAAATACCGATAACTGTATCTATATGTTTGGTAGGAGATATCAAGAGAGAAGATGCACATTTGATAGGTCAAACTCATCTGAACGCCAATTATCACGCAAAACATCAACTGAGTATAAAATATTTTTGTACCGCTTTAAATTACCAGAAAAGTAATTAAGTACTAAATCTATATAAAACACTCATGACAGATGGATAACTGATCGTCAACGTTGCCTTAGAATATTATTATTGGTTTTGTTTTCATCCTTTCCTTATCCTCAAGCTAAACATTAATAATAGCTAGCAATCATAATTTATCAACTACCATTCCAAACATGCAGTGCACAATGTCTAGGTATAGGTACACTGTACATTCAAACAAAAATAGTGAAGACAAAGAAAAAGGTTCAAATTTGATATACATGAGTCGGTTTAATTAAGTGAATGTATTTTTAATTATACGTTCTTATAAATATCGGGAAAAATAAGAAGATGGACCGACTGACTAACATATGTATGATAAAACATAAGTAATGATTCGATGTCAACGTAAGGTTTTAGTTTATACAGAGCATAATTCAGTGAGCACAATTTTGGTAATATTGTCGACTTATGTAAATACCAGGCCCACGTCAAATTATACTCGGTTAAGCAACTTGAAAATCTAAAATTGGTTTCGTTGGAAATAATATTAGAACGCAATTGTAAGTGAGTACTTAGGAACACGCCTAATTTTGCAGTGATTAATTTTTAACCTATTTTTACGAAACCACTGCAACATGCTGTCGGCATAAGTGTTTTCAATTAAACTTGTTTCTACTTGATACTACAGCAGCAGCAGCAGCAGCATCGCCGAAGTGGTAATAATAAAGTTTATGTACAAACCATTTGCATAAATAAAAAACACCAATGGAACCAGAACAGGCTACTAAGGAACTCCTAGCTGGGACGTTTGCCGCAGAAAACGATACCTTAAGGGCCGTGTATGTCATATGAATTTATTCATAATTCGGCTCTGGATACTTAAGTAAAGACTTAATTTACATGGAAAAACATCACTACCGGGTCATCATCTAATAATTTATAAATGAAATGCAGAGCTTTGGAGCTTTATGGACTAAACAGCCTATATTAGTACTAAGTAAATTGTTGTAATATGGATTCATCATGTACATATATATTATATTAATACTTATGAATGTATTAATCTATAACGTTAACTGTTTGACTTATTAACGTCGGTATTTGTTTCAAAAAGTATCAATATTTTCAGAACAGTTACAGAATAAAATCGTTCATTTTCGCGATCGAATGTGTTATTAGTCGATATTGAAGACGTATAATACAAAAATAATCCTTACCTTTTGTACAGTTTCGTGAACTGTAGCTACCCATCTTTTTTGATAGTAGATGCGCAGAGGTTTCGCTTCTACATGACCATTTTCAACGTACGGATGCAAATAATCTTTAATATAAAGATCAGCAGCACTATTAGAGTGAGTACATATCAGAATTCTATTATCAGGTTGTAGAATTAATTGCTTAATTGCTTGAGCTAAAGTGAATGTTTTTCCAGTACCAAAAGGTCCAATAATAAGAATTGGTGGTAAAGATAGGTACAATGGAGTTGTAATTGCTACAATAGCTTCTTTCTGCTTTAGATTCAATCTAGTATCTAAGCCGTCTGACCATTGTCGTTGTGGACTCCAAGGTATATTCGGTTCTATATATGTTTCAGGATATATAATTTTTAAGTCTGATATTTTGTCAACGGCAAAATGCCATTCACAATAAGGTATTCTGTTTAACTGGAACTGTACCTGAGCTTGAAATTCTGTATCACTAATTAATTTTAAGTCAGCAACAGCTCTTGCTGATAATCTGAGATAGATTACTTTTTTACCCTTATCTTCAATTAAACACTCATATACCTTCGGTTTACCGTCTGAAATATCAATATCCGGCGAGATTAGTACACTTGTACAATTATTTAAAATTAATCTCCCTGCAGACGTATCTTCTGAAAGGTCTTTTCCGAGCTTTATTAATGCAAATAATTCTCCTGAATTAGAATATTTCGCTGTACTACTGGCATTACTGTTTGGTGCTAGAACATAGCTCTCTGCTATACGTAATCTAGCTTTTAGATTATACAGAGCAATTTGTTCGTATCGCGCCATTTCTTCAATATATAATAACTCGTGAATTCGAGCTTTGTAATTATGACGAGTAAGTTTCCGTTCGGTTACAGTTGTCTGCGAAAGTGCAAACGTTTCTGGTCTAGGACACGGATACATATTATTAAGTGTCTTGGCCCAACCACTTTCTGTATCACCATATGAAGGCGTTATACAAGTCAAATGTGACGTAAACGGTATAATATTTGAATTTCCGCTATTCCATCGATCTATATTCGACAATACGATCTCCTTCTTCAACTCGTTTATCTTCTCAAGATCCGTAACGGGCATAACATCAACACATATATGTTTAACTAGTACTGGTTCCATACCAAAATTAAACACCACAGATTGCCTAAATGTACCATAAATGTCCGTTTTGAAAATAACTTTTACTTTGTACTCTTTCAAACAAGGTATATATTGCAAATCACTTTTATGTGTCCATTCCTGTTTGTTTTTCAAGTCGAAACGAAAATATTGTGAATTTGGGTCTTTTGAAATTTCTCTATATAAAATTCCTCCCAATTCAAAATGATTTCTGTGTGTATCTTGTAACAAGGCGACTGCAAAAAGCATCGGTTCTGTAATGAGAGTAAATTCCCATTCGTGCGTACTATTTTTTGTTGACATTATCGTTATGAGATCACTTGAGCAGTTATCCTTAATATAATCTAAAGATTCTTTCATTACATTCTCTGGATTTGTAGAATGCACCCATTTTTCCAATAATTCTTCGGTATATGATTTTCCTAGAACAAAATATAATAATCATCATAATCGGAAAAATATTTAACATATTCTCTAGCAACTATAAGTGTACTAAAACATATCAAGAACAGTAGGTTGTCCAAAAACAAGTTGTACCGAATAAATTTACCATTTAAACTCTATGTTCGCACAGAAAGTCATAGAAATACTGTAGTCGCGAATTGGTTTCCGTCACAGTGTGCAGACGTGCTTTTCAACAGACGGATTTACATTTAGAGGTAAGATTTAAATAGAATAGAAGCTCTCTGTATTTTTTTCCGTATCGTGTAGATTATTCGTCAGATATATGTGACGTTATGACGTAGCGTCCCATTGCCATTGCGTATTGTTATTATTACTTACTGGCTCAGTACAGTCTTCGACTTTTGAAGGGAAACGCTCAGATTTTTTGTTTTGATTTTTCTGTCCATAATTTATGTATATTTATTATTCATACAGATACACCAGTCACTTAGCACTATACCTAAACTTATAATTAGGAAGTACATGTTAGTGAGAACTTTTTAATAATACTGCAGTTCGTTTACTGTAGCACCTTATATATTTTTGAGAATGTTCTTATCGATGTTGAACTTTTCATAAGTAAAGGTTCCCATATCTTTACTTTCTATCGCTTATGGGAGATATTTTGTCATTTTCTGTGTCTGTTTCTTAGATGGGTTAACTACGCTTAAGATCACTATATCGATGCTTGTCGTGATACCGTTAATGGAACATTTCTTAATGCTGGAACTTTCAGATGAAACTATGAACCGCATTAAAA
>ML218568.1:0-33674 GCA_004785975.1 Popillia japonica
AAGCAGATGTAGTAATGTACGGAATAGCATTTCGGAACATATGCGATGGGATTATAATTAAGGGTTATTTAAAGAAGCAACTTGAGAGATATATGCAGTCTATTGCCGAGATTAATATATAATTACGTTGACAATCTAATGGAGTTAGTCTGTAGTTTTATTAACTGTGAATATGAATATATGTATGTATTTCTAACTATCCAGAATCTGCTAAAAATATAATAAAGTGTGGGTCTCTAAAATGTAGTAACTGAGGTTCTTTTAGAGTAAATCCACAATAAATTTATTTGGTACACTTTTCTCACGTTTTATAAATAATGATCTGGAGCGCAAAAATGTGTTGTTTGTAAATTTACTTCTATGTCTGTGTTAGTGATGGTTGAGACCATTTGCAAAGCTAGATTTATGATGAAACTTTTATTTTTTGAACCATATCTTGGATCTCCATTTGTTTATTTATTTATCGGATGGCCCACGTTCTTTCTAAGCACTTTTAAAGATATAAATAATAATAAATAAATATAATTTTAATTATATGTTTATGGCCAGATTATGAATCCACTCAACCGCTGCATGTGGAAGCTTCAGGAAGTCCGACAATTCGCTGAGGTATGCCGTTACTGTCCTTGAAGTATGTAGAATGGCCTGATCACCTCCCCCACAGTCACACAGTGGATCCGGTATTTTATTCCATTTATGCAGTACTCGTCTACATAAGCAGTGCTTTGTACGAATTCTGTTGGCAGTTTTCCAGATGTAGCGTGGCAGGTCGAAACCAGCCGTTTTATCATGGGTGTTTAAGTATTGAGTCACTTCAGGAGGGACAGCTTGGTTCCATGTTCATTCCCATCGTTGCTCGGTAGAGAAATTCTTGGAGTGCAGGAATTTATCTGTTTTCATTACCGGACGTCTGGATTTAAGCTTGGGCGCCGTCGGTTGTGCAGTATTTTTCTATACTCTCTACAGACACTCTACAGACCATAGCTCCTTGTCTTCTCAGTTGAGGCGGTGTTGTGGTCAGGTTTTTTGTAAGAGTTGTATGCTAAGGACCCGTCAAGTGTGACACCTAAATATTTTGGGGTTGCGTTGTGTTTCAGCGGGTGCCCATCGAACTGTTGGCGTGTTCAGTTGGCGTGCGGCTTCTTTGTTGTTGAGGTGGACACATATTCACTCTGTTTTGTTGGTATTTGATGTCCTCTATGGTATTGCGGCTTATGGCAAGGACCAAGTCATCTGCGTATTCGAATTTTACGCTAGTAGTAGTCGGCATATTCGCAATGTAGAGATTGAAAGGTATCGGTGTGAAAACAGAAACCTGGGGTAGCTCATTTGTTTGTTCCATAATAACCTGGAAAGACCTATTGCAGAGCATATTATTCAAGAGCACGTCCAATGGTTTGAAAGGAATCAATTATAAAAATTTAAACAGTACCTACACTTTCTCTCCAGACATTATCGTAGGTTGCTGTTAGATCTACGAAGACCGTTGATGTGTTCTGCCGATTTTGGAATCCAGCCTTAATATGGGGTGATCCGGGACAGATTACTGGGGAATGCAATGCGATGTTGAGTGGCGCCTCGACGTGGTTTGGCGCGAATAAGCTCTTTATTAATGAAAATAAGACGCAGATTATGACATTTGGCATGCGTGATTTGAGTGGGGTAGACAATAGTGTTGCTGTTAAATAATTGGGAATTTTGGTTTATCCGAAACTAAAGTGGATGGAACACGGCAACTACCTGACGGGTAAACTTGCTCCTGCCGTATTTTCCCTGAGAAGCCTGAGTAGTGCAGCCTCCATATGGATACTGAAAACGGTATATTATGCAAATACCCAGTCTTTAATTTTATACGGCATCTTGGTATGGGCATAGAATACTTGGATTGCAGAGCAGAGCTGTTAGAGTTATGTTGGCGCTGGATGATTGTCATCGTCTCTTTATCAATAATGGATTTCTTACTGTCCCTGCTCTTTATGTGTTGGAGTGTGTTTTGCACGTTAAACGTAATCTCGGCTCGTGTGCAACCAGTGCTAGCTATCATAGCCATAATACTAGAAATAGCCTCCGCATTAGATTCGGTTTTATAAGGCTATCCAATAGTCGCCATGGGGTGAATTATTGGGGCCCCAAATTTTACAATAAGCTTCCAGCTCGTATTATAGACTTTCCTTTGCATAAGTTTAAAATTGAAATGAAAAAGATCTTGATTGGTATATGTGTTTATATTCATTTGACCAGTTTATGAATTATCATGTTCAATAATATGATGATATGTTGCTGTGATATACGATATATTATGTCTCTGGTGTACATTTACGTTTTTTTCTTTTTCTATGCTTTATAATTTTTGACGTGTGTAAATGTTATGGACATATCAGCACAAATAAATAAATAAAAATAAATAAATATAGGTTGTAAGGATGAGGATCTGGTTTACACAGTTACGTCCTTGTATGAAGCCAGCCTGTTCAATAGGTATGTGTGTGTTTTGAGATCTTCTCTGCAATTCGGTTTAGGACCAGGCGTTCCAGAAGTTTAAAACAGGTACATTCTAGCCTCAATCTGGCTAGTTCCTGACATTCACACAGAATGTGTAGCGAAGTCTCTTCTTCCGTCTGGCAGAATCTGCACATAGCATTTTCTGTCAGACCCAGATTACTCATGTTTATTGAGTCTACAGTGTCCGTTTAGTAGCGCTTTGATTTGACAGTCCTCCTGCCTTTCTTCAGTAAGTCCTCAGTAAGTTTAGGCGTGTATTCTTTAATGAATTTCTTGGTCTATCTCTGTCCTGAAGTGTTTCCGCACCATTCTAGAGCCTTACCAAAACGATGGCGTAGTTCCGAAGTATGGCTTGGACACCACCTCCTTAGCCAGCACATGCGCCTTTTTTCATTATGCTCTCCTCCTAAGTAGCCTTAGTATTTATCTGAGGCAGCAGTGTATAGCAACTGTTTTCGCTTGAAAGATTCCAGTTTTCTTTGAGAAGCATAGACAGATTTCTGTTTTTGCCTGTAGCCTGAAAATTCCGGTTCCTGTATCCTGTTTTGTCCTTGAGCCGTCTGTATACCAGTGCAGCATGTCATTGATGGGAGCACCGGCTTTCATTGTTCTCGTCCTGGTATCATCATTTAGTTCGTTTTTTTTTTATGGATGTTGTGTTTTGGTTTTTAGTTCTTTGATCAGCATCTGGTATATTTCTCCATGAATTTGTGTAATGGGTGTTTGATTCTGTATCAGTCTGTAGCAGGCCTTGCTTAGCTTTGTATGTGCAAGTGTGTTAAGTTCAGTAGGACTTCCATCGCCGATGTTGGCGGAGTTCTCATAGCTTCTGTAATGTACAGGCATGGCATGGCCTTTGTACACGATTTAGGAGCCTTACTACTCCGGCTTATTGGGTTTTTGTCAACCAGACTATTAATCCATAGATTCTTATGGGCCTGCTCAGCTATGTATGTATATAACCACAGGGTTGAGTATCCAGTTTCTCCCACATATTTTCCTGCACCTACCGAGGGCCATTGATGCCTTATTTAGTCTTTTGGATGCGTGTGTTCTAAGTAAGTTTTTGATCGAAGGTATTACTTCTTTGGCCATAGGAATTCCCAGCACCGCTAGTCTTATCGTTTTAGTCCACGTAGATTTCTCTTTCTGGTAAACGTTACAATTTGTGTCCTGCTGGCATTCATAGATAGCCTTTCTGGTTATGCAACATGTTGAGGGCTATTTGCATTCGTTCGGAGATCGCTACTGCAAATTTTCTTTTCACTACGATTACTAGGTCGTCCGCGTAACCTAGACCAATGCCAGCCAGCTCGTCTAACAGCTCTATCACTCGATACAATTCCATTTGCCATTTCTACAACTCGCCATTTGATTACTTATATGAATGAATAATTTATGTTATCTTTTGGCTGGTTTACATGCTGTTTTCTGCGTTATTGCCGATTTATAAGTATTTACTTTTATCAAATAAGGGCTTATTGATATAATTGGGATATTGTGATTTCAGGAACTGTGAGCTTGTTTATATAGATAAAGTAAATTCTGGTAGTTCTAAAAATATCACAACTTTTAATTAATTCGAGATACGTATTTCGACGATTCCGTGGGTCGTCATCATCAACCGAAAACCGAATGAGTAACGTTCAAATAATTGTCTTTCTACAAAGTATTTAGAAAGCAGCAATAAATTCATACCTAAAACTTATCGAGACGCTAACACATGTTAAGAACGGACGACCTTTCAGAGGATTTTAAACAAGACGGAATTTCCTAGAATTCGCTGTTTCCGATTTCTTAGATTCTCCTATTTACTGTTTTTTACAATTTGTTAACATGAGAACATGGACGTACACAGAAAAGCTATCTTTTTAGTTTTTTTTTTCACTCGTCAGAAACCTATTGGATATGCAAACATTTTAACCATTGACGTTGTGGACATTTGTCTTTGTGTTAGTAGTACCTAATGGGTCCAAAACATACATAAATTTCATATTTGGATATGTTTCTGTCTTCAGGATGTTTATAACTGTCTCCTCGTGAACTATACCACCTAATTTGTCGAACTTGTCGGCTTTCCCTTGTTGTCTATTTATAGTTTAAGGCCATGAGAATAATATCGCTTTGTTGTTGTAAGAGTACTACAAGAGTACTACAATTGTATCTCAGAACGATCAGCTGATAAACTCCCATTTTATCAGCTAACATTAACCGAAATGTGCCAGCATACTTTGAATGTGGATGAGAGATAAAATCATGAATTTCTAAACCATTTCTGCAATAAACTGTTTCAGAAACCTACAATGTTTTTCCAGTTTATTACATGACTTCACAACCATGAGCTTTTTTGGTGATCAACAGCGCATTCTGTCTATGAATTAAAGTGAAGTTTTGTTTGTACATTTCTGCCGATGTTTTTGGGTATAGTCTGTTTACTGTCACAGAGGAGGCACGTCATAACCAGTAACATCAGAAGTAGCTACTTGTACAAAAAGAAATAACTGTTTTCTTCGCAAAGGTGCCTGTCCTGCACCATGTTGACATCTCGTGATTATAAACTTAACCGTTAACGCGAATTGCATGTCAATGAGCTATCATGACTTAATACATAACCTGTTAGAGGAAAGGTTTGGCAATGATGCGTACCGCCATTATGACGTGCCTCGTTTGTTATCGTAAACAGACTATAGATGTGGGCGTACGTTTTAACTCCGTTACTACATCGTTCTGTATGTGTTCGTAGGAGATTTAAATTAGTAAAATCTTGAATTAACTTGGTTGACACATAACTGTATCAGAACGGAATATTACGAATGTGTTATGTTAAGTACAACAAAATTGCAATGTTGCAATAACTGAAAGCCTTATACTAATATGATAACATTTAGCGCACGAGAAATACAGAAGTTTTTTCAGTCATTATCTAACGCGTAAGAGCTTAATTATAGAAACGATTTGTACAATACACACCATTTGTAATAAAACTTCATGTTCTCTTACATCGTTTAACACATAATTTGTTATTTTAACACCCGACGACCATCAAAGCCGTGAATTGTCGAAATATTTTTTTAAACCGTGTAATTATGTACTTGGTTCGTCGTTTAAAGAACGCTTATAACATGTTTCCACACATATTACGAAATTAAAAGTCGGCTACCCGGTCGACTTTGTTCCATAAGAGGAGGTAATTTAATAGTGTAATTGGTACTAGTAGCGTTGGACCAACGTTTAATGAGGCTTTATAGGTTCTTATGTTGGTAACGATCGAATGATATGTATTTATTTTTATCTGTTTTCCAGTATATTGTTGTATAGTTTCGAAAGATTTGTTTCTATGTTTCGTGTAGGTACAGTTGCTGTCAAATATATGGAGCCAATTACAGGATGGAGGTGCAATATTAGTTTGATTTTTATATTTAAGAAATGCAATTTTAATTTAATAGTCTGAAAGATGTAAGTTTTTTTTTCTTTTATAGTTCTCGTTTCAAATTTAA
Organism: Popillia japonica; assembly: GCA_004785975.1. Taxonomy (NCBI): domain Eukaryota; kingdom Metazoa; phylum Arthropoda; class Insecta; order Coleoptera; family Scarabaeidae; genus Popillia; species Popillia japonica. The sequence goes on from ML218568.1 coordinate 6,000, forward strand.
TTTAGGTATATAAAACCTTTACTTCAAAGTAAAATATTTTGCAATAAAGTCTTGCGAATTTATTATTTTAAAGCACGATATTCAAATCTATTAAACTAATAAAATATATGTGTATGAATTATATAGGTAAATTATATATTCTACAAATTCTAGCCAAGACGTTTATTGATTTTACGAAATACCAACGCAATAAATTTCTTTAATTAAAAATCTAAAATATCGTTTTAGTTTTACTTTTTTTGGTACCTGGAATTATTTAGTCTGCTTGCATGTTATTTAAATTTATCGCTATATATCGGTACATATATTAATTTTAAATTTAACTAGTTGATGATATAATTTGTTTTTTTTTACCAACTTCTACTCAAAGTATAAAATTTCAAATTCAATTCATTTTTTTTTGATTATAGCTTATAATGAGGAACCTTTTTTCTCCTGCGTCTAGAGGAAACAATATCGTAAATACTCAACACCGTGTAATTTACAAAAAATTAAGGATTTACTAAATAGTAAACTTGGGCGATCGGTAGCCAGTTCTCCCCATAAAGATGTCATTTTTATATACACCACTCAGACGTATAATGCTCGTCTCACGGCGTCCTGTAAAAACAACAATAGAGTGTGTCTACCTCGCTGTCGTTATCTTGGAAATAATGAAAACAACAGGTACTACACGCTAGGCGTACCGTAGCGCGAGATGTTTATGAGACAATATTTCAGTCGGTTTTAACGTGAGTAGAACGCACAACGTATTAAGCGGATTAAGATATTTATTACCTTGTTAAAAATGTATATTTTAAACGGGGGAGATGTTTTAATTTCGATTCGAAAACATGAAGGGGTTGCGCCCAAAAACAACTCGTTACTTATGCGAGCATTTCGGGATTTATAAGCTTATTACTTACGCTGCTGTTGTATCTGAGTAGCTATCTGATTTGTTCTTTCTGTGACTTGTGGTATATGCCACAAAATACGGGTTGGTTGGGTTAAATCCAATGTATTTGCAGTCTACCACAATTGTTTTATACAAAGTATTCGAAACCGCTTAGGGATATGGCGCTAATATGATGTTTTAATGTATGTATTCAACACCAAGACGTATAAGATGTAGCATAAGAAAATTTTTGACTGGAATCGACGGTGTAGTGGTAAACCCATTTTATGGACAAAGTTGTGCCATTATGAATCTGGACAACTCACGAATACTTTCTAATTTGTATGGGTGGCATACCAATTTACACCAGCAACTTTGTAATAGCCTTTAAGTTCATTGTTAAGTCTTCTTAAAATAAAAATAGAATTTTACCAATTCGTTATGGCGGAGTTCTTGAAAGGCAAACTTGTATCAACGTAAAGAGCAAGATTTATGTTATTGCTGGAGAGTTATAAGAAAGTGCTAGAAATGGAATATAGTAAGCCTTTAGCGGTATACATTTTTATGAAAGTTTTTAATGAATCTGATGATATCTACATATATCAGTCACATTGGATAGTATGGAACATTGGCGTGCTTATGTCAGAGAGTAATAGGCTTCGTGTAAATCATATAAAAATAATGGTTTGTTCTAGTGGTACTTTTCTTTTCTGGCAAATAATGATAGAATTTTGAGTGGTTTTATATCAGAAAAGGTACTGGGATTACACAACATTTTTCTTGTATCGTTCTGAGCAATGATAATTTCTGCAGATGTATAGCTACTGTGACGTATGTGTCACTAGCAACATAAAAAATACAAGTGATAAAATGGCTGAAATTAAGATATTGGAAAATGAGTAGCTGTTGAACAGAAAGACTGGGTAAATTTGAAAGTGTGATTAGGAATTTTGTTATAAAAGGCAACAGTTATTAGAATACCATGACAAATGCCAAAGTTTTGTCAAAATAGACAGGCTACTTTATGCAACAATACAAATCGTTTAACTGAAAGATAAAACAAAACGACAATATCAAAGGAACACATGTTACGTCTTTTGCTTTACTTTATCGGTATAACATGATACAAAATCTATAGAAAGCCACATATAATAGTATTTCAACAAGGCAGCACGTCTAAATTTTGGGCAGAAATAAATGATTTAGCAGGATGAATAGGAAAATTCAATATTTTCCTCTAGTTTAAATAAATAAATAAACAAATGTGAATAAATAAATAACTAGAATTGTTGTCCAACAGCTTTGCTTAGAGCGTGATTCTTGTATAGCCTGGGGCGAATTGAGTTAACAGTCTAAATTGCTGGCTTGTTTTATTACCACTATGTAATAGAGTACCTAAAGTTACTTGATGACAGAGTGATAGAATAAACCTTTTTTCATGGTGGAACACTGACGATGTTTGCAAATGATCAAAAGTGGCTAAACCAGCGAAATATCGAGCAACTACAGTGTCTAACAGGTAGCCTTAGTTCTATTAAAAAGCGAAAAGTGCCTAACCTTCAAGAGTGTACGCCAATAGGAAACAATTGAAAGGCGCTAGAGGCAACAACCTTTGACCTCTTCGTGCTTCTATCGTGGTTGACACGTCGAGTTACCGTGACCTTCTGGTACCTTCTCCCCTCTCCCTCACCCAGATACCCTTTTTGCTCCTGGAGACGCCACTTACATTACTCGGGAAACGTCGAGTCTTTTATTATATATCTTCTGCATTATTTTTATTTGTACTGGATATATTTTACTAGCCATGACACGGCCAACACCCCGAAACCCCCATTATAGGGACTCGGTCCGTGGAAGCCTTCCATATCATTTATCATATTTATAACTTAAAAAAATTAAGATGACCAATTTGGTGGTTTCAAGCTTTTTTCCGCATGGGCGAAAAGAGGCTTGATATGTCCTAATTTTAATCTTCAGATGTAGTTTCTGGGGGAGAGCCATAGAACAAAAACATCTGCAGGCAATTTGACAAAAAACTCTACAGAAGCCAACTTGGCAATCATTGTAATGTCAAGATAGATCGCATTAGATCTCTAATCAAATATTTTTTCATCCATGGTGATGGACCAATTATGGGCGCAGAACGGTGTTATTGAAAAACGCACCTACTGGCATTTTTATAAATTGGTTTTTTGCTAATAGAGACATGCAATAAAGTGAAAAATAAAACAATAAAATACTCGCTAAAACCAAGAAAACATTTTTTGATGACTTATTTTAAATTCTGACAAAAAGTTAAAGATATCGTTGAAAATTATTACAACAAAGACAAAGAAAAATGCCTCAGTTTACATTAGTGAAGAGGCAGATTCAAGAAATATTTTTGTGGCATACAAGAAACAAGTGATAACATTGCACACTTGCATGTAACAATGTATGCTTTCCAAAGATTACTAAAACCATTCTGTACAATATCCCGAAATGTAATTAATACTTGACTAATAAATTCCCTCAGCATTTACAATTTAACATCTTCTGCACAATTTGGATTTGTGCCAGGCATGTTGACGTGTGAAGTAATGGATTGTGCTTTGAATTTTGGAAGAAAAGGGTTTGGCTGTCATTTTCGATTTATCGAATATATTTGATATTGTTAGTCATTCATCATTCCTGGATAAACTTCATTAGTCGTGAGAAACATTGTCTGCGATTTGTTTGCCCCATATCTGGTTAACAGCAAACCAAAAATAAGTTAGAATAACCTCAAGACTTCACTTCTTGAGTGGCGGAAAAAGTTCCTGTGTCTAGTAGCTAGACAGAGTAGAACCAGAAGAATGACATTATTTGCATTTCGGTTAAATATAGCCAGTGCACGTCTCTAAATAACCTCTTATAAATATGTCAGTAGTCAGTCGTAATGTTCTAATTATTACAAAATATACGTTTATAATTTGGTCGGTAAAATTCACATTGGCACACTGCCAATGTTTACTGATACGTTGAAAATATTACAATAACAACAGTTTAAATCCGTGTCTATATCATTTTACAACTCTAATTTATTTCACGAATAACGGGACATAATGTGAAAATATGTATCATTTTCAATGTCGTTTTATCGTATAAACTATACTATTACGAATAAAGTATGATACATATACATATGTATGTATGTATATAATGCTCGAAGGTGATAAATTAACTACAGTCCAAATCTAGTCATTAGAACGGGACGTTAATAACTACATCTAATTTGTAAGCTTAGTGATTTGAGATATTTTACAACTATGTATGTAGATACGGCGATATGATACCTATGCATTATATTTTAGTTTCTGTACAAATATATTTTATAAACAAGTGAGCTTCTGGTGACATTCTGTTCTCAGATGCACTTGAGATAAGCATAACTACTTTAATGTGTGTATGTAGTTCGTATGAATGTAATACATACATATACATAAGTAGTATATCTACGATCTGTCACAACTCTTACCCTGTATTTCTTCTTATGGTTATGACCGCATTGTTTCTGGTTTTATTTGAAATTTATTGTGTTTCTGGTTTTATTGTTAAGATCCTACATCTATACTCACTAGATATTTACTAAGGGGAAATAATTAAATCTTGACAATTTGCTCTTTGTTATTAGTCTATCATGTCTATCATGATGTCTATCATGGGGATCATGAAAACGGTAACAGATACAGCGGTTGTTAACTGGGAAGAAAGTTGGACGATAGAATGACAAATATGCATCACCAAAATTAAAAAAAAATAACAACTTTGGAAGATTCTCGGAAAAAACCGAATTTTTACGAAATGGTTTTTATGTTCTCCTGTACTTATTCAAAGAGATATTAATTACTATAACGTAAATAATATAATCAAAGTAATGTTTGAAGTTAAGGTATCCTTCATATTGCGTGGCTGAAAGCACTGGTAACACAGAATACAAAAGTAGATTTTTGTAAAATCTTTCTTGAGTGTTACGCTAACAGTTTACATTATCTAATATGCATTAGAAACAAAAGTAAGTATCTAGCAGGCAATGAAAAGATATTTGACAATTTTATTAAGTGACATGTCAACATGACATGTAAGTTGAAATTGTCATTTTCAATAGTTGCGACCTATCAATTGCTAATTTTGTTTTATTTTTATAATGGAAGGTAGCTTCTTACCAGAGAAAAAGTTCGATTTGATACAATGGTTTATATTGTATCATAGTAATTCTGTTCATGCTGAGAGTATGTATTTTAATAAGCTGATTTTATTTTGCGGAAGCATAAATTTTACCCATATAAATTTAGGATTTGCCAAGGGCTCCGGCCGGATGATGAACAAAAACGACGGGTATTTTGTGAGTGGTGCATTAGAAAATGTCATGCCATATCAAAACTTTCTCCATAGCATTATCTAGTCGGATGAGAGTATGATCACAAATAATGGTATTTTTAATCATCGAAACATTATTGGTCTACAACAAACCTCTATTTACACCGAACAGCTAGACACCAACACCGTTTTGGCTTTAATGTGTGGGTTGGAATTTTTGGTACGCGTTACAACAACTCACTTACCGCGGAGCATTATCATCATTTATTAGAAAATGATTTGAAAGAGGCATTACAAAATGTACCCTTGCAGAACTTTGGAAACTGTTGGTTCCAACATGACGGTGCTAGTGGGCACAACATGCTAGTTGTACGAAATTACCTGTCAAACAGATTCAATAAGAAATGTATAGGTACTCATTCAACAGCTTCTTTGCCCCCTAGTTCACCGGACCTCACCCCCTTCGATTATTTTCTCTGTGGTTACATCAAAAATTAGGTACGTTTATTGGCATGTTTTTGAGACTGAAGATGATCTAAGAAGACTAGCTATTGAAGCCCTTGAAAGTATTACATCAAACATGCTACGAAGAGTTTTAAATTCGACTATGAGATGTTATTTATGTGTAGAGAATAATGGTTATCTGTTTGAACAGTTTTTATAATGTAGCTTTGATTTTGTTGGTGTTATTGCGTGTAGAGTTTAGGTAGGTAATTAATTTCTTTAAAATGTTAATATGTTTTAATTACAAACCAACAAGAATGGGGCAATAAAAATTTTGTGTTTTCTTTTGGGAATCAGCTTTGCTATTTGCTCTGACATATTTAAGTATTCTCCATTGCTACAAACTATCTATTGTTCTTTCTAAACAAACATTTGGTATGCAATGCAAAAATTATTTATCGTCAAAAAAGTTTGCTTTAGATTCCACCATATATCTATCCACGAAATGTGGATGCTTTAGCTTTTCTGCAATATTCATAGTCAGCACTTGGTTCTACTGTGGCCTGAAAAGAGGCTGTATTTGTCCTAAATTTAATCTTCAGACGTATGTAGCTTCTAGGTGAGACCATTAAATCCATAACAGCGCTCACTCAAAAATCATTTGCAGGCAGTTTGCTAAATAGCTTCATAGATGCCAGTTTGGCAATCATTGTAATGTCTGGATAGGTCGTATAAGGTCTCTAAAATCTCCGTTCATGGTGATGGTTCAACGATGGTCGTAGAAAGGCGTTCTTGAAAAACGGACGGTTTTGTGCTTTTATAGATTGATACTAAGCCTCTTCTTGTAAGATCATGCAACGTCGGTGAGGAGTCGCAGATTGCTAGCCTTGAATGTGCTGATCGCAGGTTAAATACTTTTAATACCTGAAGAGAATCTTATGGTTCTTTTTCAATTTATAATAAATATTTTTTAAGAAGTGTAGTGAAAGTTTATTACATCAATAATTTTTTGATTTACAATACTCACAATAACGTTTACTAGTTTCCGGTTATAGTACTTATACACATCGCTGCGTCCGCTTAAAAAAAAACATAAAATTAAAAAAAAGTGCAAGACCAAACGGAGACCAGAAATAATCGCGTAATTATACGAGATTATTCTCCTAAGAGAGGATTCACGCTTCAGGTGAAGCATACTAAAATTACGGCGATCAATAAAATTAATGGGAACTTCAGAAGCGCAAGGTATCTTGGTGTACATGTATACTGTTATACAAAGAGACATAATTTTTAGCTATTAAGTCCACTTTGACGATGGATTCCGAACTCGTACGTTTAGTGCTCCTTTTAGAACATATAATGAAGCACTTACGACAATAATAAGTTGACAATTTTACTACTTTACTTAATAGTTCTACGTCAACCGCGATCACATTGAATTATTTCCCGCGAAGCGTATATAATTCGAGGTTTGCATCATTAAAATCTATTTTATCGCTAGCAAGAAATTGATTTTAGGAAATTGCGTAAACTTAAATTAGGTCGTTTAAATTTGGAGTTAACCTTGAAAAAAAACGGTAAAATAAGATTTCGAGTAATTGCAAAATATTCAGCAGTAATGTTGTAATTAATAACTACATAATTTGCATGAATTAATTCTATTCGATTATCTAATAATTACATCAATTCAGTTACAAAAACAAATGGCGTAATTTTTGGGGAATTAATGAAAACTTTTATCATATATTATCCGAAAAAAGACTACTTTTAATACAATTCAATTTACGTCAACAACATGGAGCACTTACTTCCATTAAAAACGCATTAATAATATAGTCTTATTCATAATTCAAATGGAGATTAATATGAAATCTTAACGCATTAAAAGCACTTTCAGTATGTATGTTATGTTGTGATTTATTATTAAAGAACATTAATCTGCTACATTTTAATGGAGCGTTGGCATGTATCAGGACAAGAATAATTTTGTTGCATTTGAATTTCACCATCACTCACGCTATGCCACAACTAAAATTCCTTTTTATGTCATTCTATTATATTTAATTGTAATTGTAGTCTGTATGTAATCTATCTTGTAAGTGGAACTGAATTCAATCCACAAAGCGAACACTGTATCATTGTGAGGTTTTCTCAACTCTATCAATAAATATTTTATCAAATTTCATGTCTTGTACTCACCTGTCACTAACTTTACACTTTTAATCCTTACATAAATGGAATTGGTGAAAGAGGCTTGTCCAGAAGTTGTCCGTATTAGTTGCTTTATTTTATTGCCACCCTAGACCTTATTTGTGCTTTGGTGCATTCAGATTTGAGCGCGACATTATAGCGGCCACTATATTCTATCCACTATTCGTCACCTTCATTTTCTGAAAATTAAAGCATATTCAATGTCATAATCAAAAGCTTCACCATCGTCGGTATCAATGAGTATGGGATCGTCAATATCAGAGTCCCTTGGATGTACATATGTTCCTGATGATTTTTTACTGTTGGCTTCTTGGTCATCATTAACTTGCACTTTATAGTTTTTTTTATTGTCTGGAGAGAAGGCTTCAATACTGTTACTTTTAATTTATTTCCGTATGATCAATTACTTTTTCTTCCACAATTTCAGTTTGACTATTAAAGGAAAACTGATGATCTGAAAAGCTATGTATGTCTGCTCATAAGGCATAAATCAGTCCTTCAAAATCTTTTGACAGTAGTTTTAGCAGAAGCAGTCCGAAGACATGCATTTCTCATCAACTACGCCACTAGATAATGTTCCACCACACGTTCAGGATGAGTTTATAGCAACGTGTCGATTTATTGAGTACAGTACAGTTCAAATAGTGTTAGTAAAACTAGATCCAGTCGATGTATTTTGTGTATTGAATGAGGAGGATGACAGATTAACGAGATGTTAACCGCGTCAATGACATCTACGTGCTTTATATGCGAATAATGCATATATAGTGGAACTCCAATTATCGGAATCAATTGGGACCGGACCCCATTCGGATAATCGAAAATTCGGATAATTTGAGTTTTTACTAAAAAAAGGGTACATAATAATAATAATAATATTAGTAGTTTTTCCACTTTTTAGGTCAATGATAACACTGCAGTGTTATCATTGACCTAAAAAGTGGAAAAACTACTAATATTTGTGTATAATAAGATAAGTTAAAAAGGTCATAAAAATACGGTAAAAATACATGCTTTAACATCCCCCAACAGCTTGCGCCAATTACAGGGGGCATCAGCTGGCCATGAGTTATTATTACACCTGCGGCTGTAGACCGACATAAGATGTTATCTTTCCGCATTTGCCGTGGAATTTGGGAAACTACAGAAAACCAAATTCAGAACATACCGGGGTTCGAACCCGACATGTGTTTTAAAGAAAAGAAACTTATTTTCGGCATTGCATGGATGTTTAATCAAATAAATGGAAGGGCAACAATTTTACTTGACAGTTTTACTTGCCATATGGCATGTGTATCTACTTATACAAGTGTTCTCTCTCTCGGTCTCGATCTCGATCAATGTAAGCTGTTAGACAGTGTCGAGTCGTTTTTGGGCAGCACAAGTCGCGTATCCGTTTGACAGTGAGAACTTGCATATGGACACACTCGGGCTAGTTCATCATCACTTAGAATTTAAAACCCAGAGTCTGACGAATCGCACACCATCCACTTCTTTACATCTTCAGTACTAACTTGAACATCCAGAAATTTTCAAACGAGTGTTTTTTAATTCCTTAAACGCGAAGTTATCCTCATCTTCTCCCGTCTCTTCCCTTTCCTTTTCTTAACCTTCTTTTTCTTTTTTCTTCTTTTCCTTTTCTTCTTCAGTTGATACGCTTTTCAACTTATTCCACCCACAACTTAATGTAATTCATTTTTTTGTGATTAGCCAACACACCTTCTTCGTCTTCGCACTCTACCAAAAGTTTCTTTAAAACTCGCGATTCGTTTGGATAATTCTAGAGTTCTACTGTACACAGACACACAGCTGGGTCCTCTTCATTAGGTATTACACATTATAAAAAAATTGAAAATATTCTGCGAAAATACATTCGTGAATCTATTTAGAAGCTTGACTAGTGATCATCAACTTCCATCAACTCTGACATTATGTTAAGCATAGGAAAAATTAATTTTATTGGGATATATGTATGTCCTAGCTGCATTCATGCATGTGATAAGCCAAACGATGGACATTAGTTGCAATCAATCCAAAATAACTTTGATCTATATTAAGTAAAGTTGTTAGACAAAACAGTTTCTTTGCTTAGGTGGCTGCCAGAAGTAAGAAGTGTTGTTGAGGTAATACAAGCATGAAATAGATGTTACCAACATCACACCAATCAAGTCAAATTATGTCATATTAGTCCATATCGTCCATAATAGCTGAATTCATAGAATTTCCTTTATCTCTATAAACACGTTAACACTAGTTTTGATATCTTGAGCGACAACTAGAACCGCTTTGAAGTACTCTGTGATAGTATTTCTCATTTCCTTTGCGGATTGGTTAAACATCTCTGCTTTTCTCCTGCTAAGGTACCTATCCGTAACTTCGTATATGTAGCTCCAATTAGAACTTAGGACAGCAATAACGCCGCAAGTACATTATCGATACGGTAAGCCTGAGTAGGTAAGAGGTTTTGGAGAGTTGCTTACCTCCTGTAGGTAGTAAACTTGTGAACACTAAGTGCATGCATTTGAAATTAAATTCAACATGCATCCGCTGGTGGCGCTTCAGCTAAAAACTTTACTTGCTTGATATTTAGAAATAACTATTTAGCTTATCAATAGAAAACCCGTCACTACTAACTCGCTACTAAAAACTCTGGGAAATGCAGATACTGTTAAATTTTAAACCCACAAACAAAAATAAAAAATTAATAAAATACATTGCATCAAAAAACCCAAAATTTAAAATCTACACAGTCATAGACTAAATTTGAAATTTCATTGATGTCCGCAATTCATTTCGCAAAAGGTTAAGGTTCTCTCTCTTCAGTTTCACTGAGAGATAGATACAATTTGAACATTTCCAGACCACATGCGCAAATTAAGAAGCATCTACCTCTAGTTCGTAAATGTTTCGAAACCGTCTAAATGTGCCATTCGATGTTTGATGTTCGATGATGAGGAACTTGATGGCAAAACCTTTAGTTTAGAATACTGTCTCTCTTTTCCACGTCGAACCATTCGACATCCAAATTCACGCAAAGAGCACGTTGCAATGACTTCACTGTTGGTTGGCTGAAATCCGCCACTTGAACCACCTGATGGCAGAGCAGACTTCATGAGCAAAGGTTACTTACACGAATATTAACTGGTCCGTGGTCTTGAGCAATACCAGTATCCTCCGCAGCGTATAGAACGAGGAGGACGTACTTTGTGGTCAAGTGCTTAAACAAATTTAAATTAAGAAAATTATTAAATGTTATGTTGCTGATACTTTTTTCCATTATTAGGTCAATTATTACACTTTTAATTCGATTAAAGATCAATTTATTCCAGAACCTTTACAATTTATTAGGTTTTCGTTACACAACTTTTTCAGTGAAATGAAATTGACATTTAATTCGTGTCAATTTATAAACAACTAGCCATGCTTATCAACAAAATTATCTATAGACAAAGAAATTCAGTGATATATAGGATTATGTTTACAATATCGTAGACAATTTAAGATATTTTTTAAATGTAACTTTATAATCATAAAAATCCTTATATCACTTCATTTTTTGTCAAGCTCTAACAATTGTGTTCAAGGACTAGGGAAAAACATGGCAAAAAAACCAGCCCTCTCTGTTATTTGTTTTTTGAAATCTTAACATTCTCAAAATCAAAGTTATGTCGCAATTCTTTAGAATGCTTAGACAAAGCAGTTTCCCTGGTTATGTTATGCGTTACATGGATTCGTTTTTTAAGTATTGTCTAGTTTGATCTACTTAATGTTTGTCATAGTCTTTGCATTATATACGGCATTGCTTTGATTATCTTTTTTAATCTTAGTTTTTAAATTTGTAAATAACTGTCTGGTATTATTTGGTGTAAATGTAATGTTTATGTCTGATTTTTTAAGTTCGTATTTAATTTTCTCGCTTAAATCGTTGATGTATGGAATTGTGTGATATATTTTACTATTTTGTTTAGTGTCTGTGTTGTATATTTTATATATTAATTTTTTTTAATTTTTCGTAAAATTTGATGGGATATCTATTTTTTTCTAAAATTGATCTAACTTTGTTTAAATTCTCTTTCCTAAAATCAAGATGTGCCAATTCAATACTGATCAACTGAACTATTAATTACGCTTTTTTTTAAATTTACCGTAGTGTTCGAAAAGTAGCACTAGTAGCAACTGTCTGTTGCTACCAGTGTCTTTTATGTACCAATTTGTTTTTATGTTCGTGTTATTATGTATTATCTTAACATTTAAAAAAATTACAGAATTTTGATTTTCTTTTTCAACAGTAAATTTTAATCTATCTTGATAGGAATTGAATGTGTGTAGAACATGATTAATTTTACCTAACGGTATGCAATATATGCAATCATTTACATGTGGCTTGTAAAATTCAACATGGCAATCTAGTTTCTTTAATGAATCTTGTTCAAGATCCTCCATTACTAAATTTGTTATTACAGCAGATAATGGAGAACCCATTGCAAAAAATTGTTTGTTCGTATATTTTGTCGTTGTATTGAAAATAGGTAGAATTTAAGTCAAGTTTTGGAGTCAACATGAATTCATTAAATCACACTCTTTATCTATGTATACTAGATAAAGCTAAATCTAACGGTATATTGAATAAAGATATCACATCTAAACTTATTAATTCGTAATTATATGGTACCTTCTTTACAAATTTAACAAATTCCCACGAATTTTTTATACTATACTCCGAATTTCCTACAATATTTCTAAGAATTTTGGATAAAAATTTTGATAAGTTCTGCGTAGGTGACTGCATATAATTTACAATGGGCTTTAAGGGAATATTAGGTTCATGAATTTTAGGTACACCGTAAATTCGTGAGGTTATAGAATTATTTATTTTTGACTTTTTTGAAACAGACTCGTTCATATAATTACTATTTAACCAACTACTAATTAGTTGATTATTTTCACTTTGAATTTTGTTTGTGGGGATCTTTTTGCAAATCAACATACATATGTGTTATTGTCATTTAAGAAGTAGAAACAAGTATCAGCAATATAAGATAAGTAGGTACATAAAGGTCATCAAAATCCATATCCGAAAATTATTAAATTAAGCCAATCAGTTGATCAGGTTGCCGACTGCATTGTTGGATGGAATTAAAACAGCATCGGAGCATGATAAATAAATTGGGTGAGTTGTTTCTCGGGATCTTTCTGAAGAACCAAAAGCAAAAAAATATGCATGTTGTCGTACATTGGAGTCTTAAATTTTTGTGGTCGTTGTTCAAATACTTCACTTCAAGTTTTGCAAAATTTTTGAATTTATTTAGTGGACATTAAAAATATCTGAAACGTTTTTAAAAGTCTTCCCACAGATTGATTAGGAACTTTGATCATTTAATTTCTTCAGCAGGTAGAAGAAAAACGTAAAAAAGAGTATTACGTTGGATTACAAATTATCACACTGGCTGCAAATCTAATTAGAAGAAAAATATCTTAAGTGGAAAGATATGTACACTATTCTATAAACAACAAATTTGCTTACACCTTGCGAAACGTTTTCGGCTAAAAGACAATTCTAAACAACAGAATAGTCATTTCGGCGCACCAGCTTTCTGTATACCTTACAAATGCAATTAATCACAGATAGCCTAAAGTACACAGCCCGAATTACCTAAACCGAGATAACGGAACAGTTAGTAGTACAAGGAGAACGCAAACTCTTCGATATACATGGGGACATGGCGAAGGGTTAAGACAGCAGAACGGATTTTCAGGTAATGTAATAGGTAAAGTTTAACTTGCCGTGTATAGTCGTGGAAGCTTCGGTTATCGTGCTGATGCTCCGTTTCTCTCCACCTCTCTCGTTTGATGTTTTAATTAGCGGCCCAGTCTGATGGGAATCCTTTCCCCTTTCGCGTTGCAACCCATCTCTAGTCTGGTCTCGCCTCGACGTCTCCTCGAGTTAATTTTGATCAGACTTGCCATATTTGCGCATCCATTGATCAATGATTTAACTACAGCAACGTTACCTCTCCAGATAATTGAAGCTTGTTGAAACAGTAGGAGTTTGCATTGAACTGCGCGTATTTTATCTCTTCTCGATTAAAAATAAGTTCATGTCACTAAAAATTAAATAATTCCTTTGCAGAAGATTTCGTACATTTATAGAAGAATATTTTTTAAAATTTTATAGTTAATGTAACTTTGACTACAATATTTGGAACGACAAAGTTTTGCCTTGCGAAGCTGTAAAACGCGTCAGGAGAGACCGTTTAAAGGAGCAGTTTTAGATATTTGGCGCCTCGTCGTCTGTAGTTGTATCAATAGAAATACATTATTTAATGAAACGATACGATGTTCTGTCCTATAAAACAGGAAAGAAAATACAGACATAAAAGCAATTTTTTCTCTAACAATCGTAAAATATTACAATGAATACGAGACTAATCCGATTTTCCATACTTCTAATTCTTACCCAACTTCGGATAATAGAATCAGTTATATCTTTATAAAGAGATTAAAACTCTACGTCCAGCAAGCGAAGCAGTTTGTATTACGTACAATTACCCATTTTCTCCGCACGAGTAGACAGTTCTTAAATACCGTGCGACCTTTCATCATTGTCTTTCGAAGATAACTGTATCGGGATACGTTGGTAAGAACACCAGATCGTTGGGTATAGTTTAAAATGTCGTCGTGTTTGTGATTGATCTTTCTTTGTGACTACAACGAGGAAATATAGTACGAGATTACGGCTTATAATTATAGTCGTAAATTTAAAGTTTTTCTTGTTTTTCACCGTTTATTGGCTGTGGGTAATTCGTGAATCGTAGCTGTACGTACAGTAATCGAAAGGGAATGAATTAAAGGTTTTGTATCCGAAGAAATTGTTGTTTTATTTAACCTTACGAACTTTATAGTAAAGAAGTTTTGTTTATCCGTTAATGTTACTTAAACTTATTATGCAGGTCTTGCAAGTTTTACTAGGTGGGTGGTCAGATTATATCACTGTTCTTATTTTAATTACAGTAAAACCTGTGAATAGCGGCCACTAAAGAAATCAAAATTGTTGGCTGTTATTCAAAGGTGGCCGCAAAAGACAGGTGATGGATATGACTCACGCTAAATTCTAAGCAAATATTACCACATGATAGCTATTATTTTTCTTTTAGAAATAAAATTCATTTGGACATTATTTTAAATGATTTCATTTAACACGTTGAGTGCCAAATGAGACCAACATGGTCTCATACATGTTTCGGACTTATGTGCTGCATGACACCAACCTGGGCTCTAGTGAATTGCTGTAACATTTTGCTGTATGAAGCCGTGCGTGTCTCATGCTTTGCATTGAAATCAATGCCAACGTGAAAAGCATGGCCTTACGGTCCGTTCACTATATTTGGCCTGTTCATATGAGACTTATGTGTCACCACAACAGCAAATTGTTTCGGACAAATATTTTTTTCAGAAAAGGCGAAAAGGCTCGAAAACCAGTACGTTCTTCGTCACCATTATTTTTTTTTAAATTAAGACCGGTCACTTTTTGCCACTTTTGCCTCTTCATCATCGCTTGATGATATACTCCGCATTTGTTGAATTACATTTTCAATTGTCTCATTCATATGTTGCTGCTTTTCAGTTGATCGCAGATTTGTTGTATCTCCTGTCGATGTTGCTGGTCTAGGGTCGTCATTTTGCGAACTTGCACTAATTTTAGTCGCTGATTTTTTTGTCCAAATTTGTCTTTCTTTTTAGATGGCCGACTATAATCTGATGAACAGAATCTGAGGTTTCGTTGTGTTCAAATTCTTCTGACGTAGCGTCGGGTTCAAAAAACGTTATCGTCGTCTTCATCAGGAAGATATTCTTGCCACAAACGCCGTAATTTTTCTTGTTGCTTGTATGTAGACATCTTCACGCGTCGCACTTTCAATAACTACTAAATTTAACATTCAACAAATTGTAGAGCAAGCGAAGCATCTTTCAACAAGTCAAGACTTGCAAATGACCAAGGTGACACATTGGTCTCAAGTGGCCTATATGACTAAATCAGAACATCGTGGCTCCATGAGACCAACGTGTCACCATTTTTTATTTTTGCTTCAATTAACAAATTTTTCCATAATTTAACCTGCAAATGGCTTAAGTAATATATATTTTTAATTTAATTTAATTTAATTATATTTTGTTGAATTTACATCAGTGGACTCACCACAAGTTGATTTAAAAGTGATATTGTGCCTTCGACAGAAACATTCCAACTAACCATTTGAAGCAGGAAAATTCTCAATGTTTAAATTTCTTGCTGTCTCTAGCGCCTTTTGTTTAATCAATCCAGAAATGGGAATGTTTTTATTTCTAGCCATGCAGAACCATTTATACACAACTTGATCCACTGCTACTACACCCGTTTTAGGGAATTTTCGTTTTTGATTCAAGTTAATAGCTTCTTCATACATTCTTTTAATATCACCTTTGTTTTTTAGGATATCGTTAATTTGAGTTTTTCCAACTCCGATTTTTTCGGCTAACTTCCTTAGATTATACTTGCCACTGTCCTCGATAATATCAATTTTGTCTTTCAGTGACGAACGTTTTCTTTTTAGCGACATATTCAAACACTTCACGAACACAACGATAAACTTAAACTGATCGAATGAACAGGCGTTTTCGGAAACGGCTACAATCATCTGCTGTATTAAAATAATTGTATCGTGTTTCATTATAACTAACAATAAACCCTTACAAGTAAATTCTGCCACCTTCTTTAGACTGAACAACAAATACGTGCGTTTTAAAATTTTCGATACGGACGTTATTGGGGGGTAAACTTTATTGCTTTTTGCCATAAAATCTTGGGATCGTCTGGCCGTGGCCGCTTTGTAAAGGCGGCCGTTACTGCAAGGTTTGTATATATGGAAATACTCGTATTGTAGATTTTTGCAATGTTAAATCTGGCCGTTTTTACAGGTAGCCGTTATATACAGGTGGCCGCTAACACAGGTTTTACTGTACGTTCAATTATTGGAACATTTTTCTTAAGATATGTTGGGACATGTATTCGATTAAAATGTTCACATCTTGGAACATTTTCGTATAGTTTTGTAGCTTCCAAGGAGATCAAAATTATAAGATAATTTGTACTGAATATAAAGATATGCATATCTGCTATAAAAGCTAAAATATCTAAATAGCGAGAAAATACAATACAAACCTTTTGTAGAAATTTAGGAAGTCCTTGGGGCTTACGGCTCAGATCAGCCGGTTCTAAATAAATGTCTGTTTCTTGCCCATTGTTTTGAAATCATCAAGATGGTGCAAATACCTTTTTTGTAGCGGTTTAGCAGATATTTAGTTTTAGTGGCTGACAACCTAATGAAATGTTTTGATTGTGTTAGTTTTTACAATCTTTAGTTCAGTATGACAATTTTTGGCCAGTCTCCCACTGTTGAAGACGAGCTTTTATGTGGCTTTTATTTCGACCACAACATACCTCTGGTTCAAAGAATCGGAATTGCGCATACTTCCTTGCAAAAGAGAAGGTAGTTCTATCTCTAGTAACTTGGTACTCTCATCAGTGTAACAGTGTTTCTTTGGGTTAGAGCTTCCAGGAAAGTATTAAGTCAGTTTCTATTCAAAGATACATCTCATTGGAATATTTAGTTCTGCTTCGTCTCTGTGCTTCCAATTTCGTAATATCTTTTCAAATAATTCTGGGCATATTGTTCAATAGCACATACTTCTATTTTAGAACGATACTATTTTCCGCGTTTGTCTTGCATGTATTCATAGACCAACGTACAAGCTAGTCTAGTCTAGTTCCACGTTTGGCAGTTTCCAAGGCTTCAAACTGCTCTCCAAAACCAAATCCTGTGTGGCCTTCTAGTTCTTGTAGAATTTAGAGATGCCGCTTTTCTGATTTAAAAACCGTGTTTTGTTCCAGCCTGATGGTGCTCATTAGTGCGCCTCTCTTTCGTTTGTAAGTGTAAGGGAGTTGGATCTAACAGGACCTCTGCGGTAGGACAGCCTATATAGACAAATCGCAATATTTTTTGTAGTTGGCTTTGTGTTCGTTTTGTATGCGATGATGATGATGATCATGAGATCCGACTATAGTCAAGTAGGCGCGAAGAATAATTTTAAGTTTCAATGCTACTATTTTGCCAACGGTGCCGACGGTGGCAGTTCCACAATAATTTTGTGGCAGTGTGTTACAGTTTTTATGCAAAGAAAAGGATCTACATATGTATGCTTGTGCACTTCCACCTACTCTAACACTTGGGCTGTACCAAATTTTATGTGGCAATATTACCCATTGGTAGGAAAGACTGGAGCCATATGTAGATGGAATCTGAGCGAGAGAAGAATAACGCTGAAATATATCGTAAAACTATATTTGACGGAAGGGTTGGGTGTATATAGTCCCAAACTACATGTTACAAAACGACCAATTTATTGTTCGGATTTACAGCCAGGATTTACAAGCTCTCTACAAGACATGCAAATATGCTCCTACAAGAGGAAAAATGTATGAAAGTATAGAGCTAAATAGAGTGGGAACAATTTATGTGTTATGGATATCATTGTTAATAGTTTATCCAAAAACCAGAATTTCTTCCAAGTTAAAGTCTTGAAATAAGGTTGAGATGAGTCAAGAACTTTTGTCAGGAATATTGAGATCTAAGAAACCCCTTTCTAGACACCATGATGAATAAATTTTAATCATTTTATAATTTGAGCGCGGAAAAATGACTTTAAACACTAGTGCGGAAAAGTAAAAATTGCATTAATTGATTAATTGAGTAAGACAGTATTAATACGATTATTAAAATATCAATTACCACTAAACTGAGTTAATGGAATCTTATAAATTTTGCAGAAGTAACTAAAAACTAAAATAAATGCTGCCTTCTATTACTCATATTCTTAATTATCAGTTCTAAACTGACAACTGTAATCATATCATAACCTAAAAAATAATAGACCAAATAATATCGCTGCGCTGTGCTTGCTCGTGCTTTAAATTCGCGTTCATGCTGGAAATTTTGTTTTCGCGCACTAGGTATAACTATTCTTAACCCTAGAACGATAACAAACATTCACAAAAACAGCAATAAGCATCATAAATAACTTTCTTGTTTCGTAAATATATATGGGTAGCGCAAAAACTAAACTATAAAGTAACAAAAAATATTATTGAATACGTAAATTATAAAAAAAAACTTCGTTCATACAGTGCTGGAAACTTGACTGACGACGGTCAGCACATAGTACTTTTTTATAAGCAACACATATGTACATCTTTTTCTTTTCTATCTTTTAAACTTGGACATATTCGACAACGTCCTCGTTTCGGATGTTGTTCATGAACTGGTTGACTTAATAGGGCTTGGTTCTCACCTAGGATATCCATCATATATTGTAATGAACGCGGTAGGCTGTTGCGAATATGTGGTCTAACAAGATTTAATGCAACATTCTTTAAAAAAGTGGGCCTTCCATTGTTCCTTGTATTATTGTATTATTCTCTGAAGAGAGTATAAGCATTTATTGTAGCACCGTCTAGCATACCATAGAAAACTTGGAGGGACCAACGTCGTGTTCTACGAGCAACTGTTTTGCAGTGACAGTGTTGGTCATAAGTATCAACACCACACTTTGTTGAATTGTAAAACAATACAATTTCAGCTTTTTTCATGTCATTGTCTATAATACCACTGCTATGCAGACCAGAGATAAAAAGTAGGTACTGTCTAATTTTTCTTTGGTTGGCCACAGTGCTTGATCTCCAACCTCCGTGTCTTTTAAGACATGTGAAGTCACCACCGCAGTCAACTAAAAGAGTAGCAGACGTTCGTCGTAATGCGTGTCCGGTATACTCTTTCCAGTTGTCCAACTTCAAAAATTTTGCTACTTCTTGTGCGACAGTACTGATTTTATGAATACCAACCACCATTCGATGACACTTCCAACGTATCTGAGAAATAATCGACGTTCTACCAAACTGGGTGGACGTAAAGCAATATATTTTCGATAAGCACTTAAATAATTTTCTCCCAACACAGTAAAGGAACGTGATCTCTTTGTTTTGGTATCGGGAATTTTTATAATTAAGGCGGATTTCACATCTTCAACATTATCAATTCTTAATTTCACGATTTCATCACACCTCATTGCTCCTGAAACCCCCAATACTAAGACAACCTATAAAGAAACTCTTTACAAATGTCATTCTTTTATTTTGAAAGTATCTACCTTCTGCATCAAATATGAATAATCAAGTGCATTGTTCAAAAAGTTGCTCCTTTGTAAATACTCGCGACTTTTTTAGTAAATATCCCTGACTCTGTCTCTTCAGAAAAGTACGCAACTTTGAATATTTACTCTTATCGATACCCTTCTTTATATCCAACGTTGACCGCAACATGGAATATTGTGACCAAAGCGTAGACGGCTTCATTTTACTTGCAAGTTTGAGAAATACACTATAACTACATCTTCTGAATACACCTGAACATTTTTTCCTTTGCACCAATCAATAAACCGTTGGTACGCGTACTCATATATTTCTCTAGATTTCTGCGGGAGAAGATTCAAAGAAACAACTTTCGCACACTCCAGTATGTCTTCAGGAACACCCAAATCTTTATTAGTTTCCATTTTTACAAAGTTTTCAACAAATCGGACCACTAATAATCACAAATGAACGCAATGACAACGAATGTATAACTAACGTTGACAACATATCCATGACAACGTCGATATAACTTAATACTTACCTACTTCGTTTTATTATCCCAGTGCATGATTTCGGTTGTATAAAAAATAGACTTCATTTTATTATCGCAATGCATGATTTCGGTTGGAGAAAAAGTAGCATGTTTCATTCGGATTAAAAATGTCATTTCGACTAGTACAATTTTAGATTCGCTTGGCTACGCTATGCTCCGCCTCGCAAATGTAAAATTGTACTTGTCGAAAAGAAACATTTTTAAACAACAAACACAAAAATTTATTGTTTTGATAATTTGTAATACTTAATTTAATTGCTCGTTGAATAACTTGTAGTAATAAATCAGCGGTTATTTGTCTTGATATTATATACTCTGACAACCTGTTATGGATGTCATATAAGGTATTCGTCTTGTTTTTCATTAGAGATCAGTAGTAAAAGTTTTTACGGCTTTCTGAACAAGTATTACGAGAACTTGGTGCTTGCAGTGCGGCATATACAGGAAACACATAATACTATAGTTTATGGTTTCGTCTGCAAAAATTGATTAGTGGTCGAACGAACATAAATGCGGTCTATATTGGTTCTTGTAACGAAATAATTACCTTCATCGTCAAATAACAATTGAATTAGGTGTTCATTGTTACATAATATCGTTTAAGTTATAGTTTTAATATAATTTTGATAATTGTTTAGATTTTTTTTCACAAATTTAGTCTCTCATTAATCACCAGCACGATTTTTCATAGAGTTTATAAGCCACGAAGAATCTTCTTTATTAGTAGAACATCAATATTAAGTTCCATTAGAATGTCTAAGATACCAAATTTAGTATCGAAAATCTAAAATTACAAAGGCTATTAGCTTATAACAAATACCAGAAAACACAACACTCAAACAAATGACTAAATCAAATAAACAACTGTCATGTATTCCAACTTTATGAAAAGTGAACTTACTAACAGTCGTAACTGCGCACGCATCAAATCGTGCATGGATAGAGACTGGTGAGATTAATTCGATATGCTAATTGCTTGTTTATAGATGATAAATTCAGTACTGGATGTACAAATAGATGGGAATTTATAGAAGCACCTACAAGATGCTTTGGGGAATTGTTGTTGATTCTTCAAAATAACTCTTCGGTGAGTCACGACGTATAAACACCATATCCACCTAAATAGTATGCAATTTATTTCAATACATAAACATGAAGTATATTTATATGTCGAATTATAAAAGAAATAATACAAACCCTGGAACGCTATGCAACGGATGCAGTTACCAGAAATTTATATAGACGCACGATCTGGCGTGCGTCATTTAAATCAATCAAAGTAAAAAGAAGAAATCGTTCTTAATGCCTACGTGTGCGTCTTGGAACAGACTAATAAAGATCAGGCATCGCATTGTTGAAGTTATTTATGAAGTTAGATTTTATAAATCTTTTCTTTCCAAGTAATTGTTTATAATGGATCATAATATTATTCTTAATTTCTTCTTTCTCTCGTTGGAGACATTACAGTTGATATTAGATGATTTAGTAGAATCATCTGTTATTTAAAAACTTACTTTAGTTAGTACTACGTTTATGCATTGACACTGACTATACAGTTTTATATGAATTTAGATTTATAAATTCATGTAGGTATTTAAAAAAATTTTAGTTAAAAAAATCTATATTTGCATATGCTCCAATTGTGTGGAGTCGCCAGACATGAGTTGTTTTTGGTTGAATTGCATTGTTTACTTGGGTAATGTGAAATTTCCATAGCTGGCTTAAATGATAATATCTACATATATGCGTTCAACTAGTATTGTGTAAAATTTGGAACGAAGCCATTTAAGTCGCTATATCAGACCAACGAAGGTACTTGGTGTGATAAAACATGATTGCATGTCACATGTCATAGGAGCCATTTCTGTCTAATCATAGACATGATGATTCATAAGAGAATTGTCTAGATATAGCTTTGACAAAATTAAAGAAATTTATTGATCATGAGAACAATGAGAACAAAACAAGAAAAAAATTCTAATACACTTAGGTCTAATACTCATTGGTTTTCAAGACATTGAATTTTTAAATTTTTATTAACACCTGTTATGAATGCGATATCGCGCTATCTGCGATCAACATTTTGTAACAAATGCAAAGTTCAATTTACCTATGCGGAGTACGCCGATATGCATTTATGTTATCCATGCTCATCGAAATTCGCGTGAAGCTAGACGAATTAATTAGCAGAGATATCCTTTAAGGCATATTCCATCTCATCTACAAATCCTATACAATTTGGTATTGCTTTTGAATTAACTAATTTATTTTGTTATGTAATAAATTCTGTATGTACTCGTTGCTTCAATGTCATGTTTGCCATGATAAAATGTTGACCTTTTTTGTATTTTTGATTGGATCAGTTTGGCCGAATACGTAATTACTATGATGGCCAAAAACAAAAGAAAAACTTTGTTGCAAAAAATGTTTCGTTGTGGCTACTATTGGCCTCGAACAGAATATATTCTTCTATCTTCAATTCCTAAAAAACTGAAGGAATTGCCCAAGTTGATAGAACACACTAAAATCTGACCTTAACAAAGTGCTTGAAATAGTAATCCAAGATTGTCAAACGTAGAAGTCTGACAGATTTGAACCACAGCTCTCATTGCTGCTTAATATAAAAATGGATCTACAGATATTTACCGGTCCAGTTTCCGTAACGTTAGGTACAAGTCCAAAAATGGTATTGAAGGATCCGCTCAGGAATGTTTGGAAAGAGTTGGACGTCGCCCTAAAAATTATGGACCAGACGTGTAAGAAAAGAAGACGCCATTGTGCAGCTTTACTAGAAGCTTATTTTCAAGACTAATCAATATTTCAAAACTAAGATAAATGAAAAAGGCCAAAAAACAAGATTACAAAATGTATTGGATTATTGGATATTTCCAATGAAAAGAGTTTCAAAACAAACAGAAAATTTTGGAAATTTGGATGGAATTGCTAAAGATTGATAAACAGAGTGTTGATCAAGAAAATTATTCCATTTCCAAGATATTTTTGGTTTCATTTTGACATCCAACGCTGTTTTCAGCGTAAAATTATTTTGGTTGGGAATCATAATCATCAAATAAACATAATTTTGATGGACTTGTTTTATATTTAAACAATTTATATGCTGTTGTTAGCTGCAAGATCTTAAGAATATGATGGTCCATAGGTGAACTAGCCTGACTCTTTTCCTCACAGAAATGTTTATAATTTCGGTTAATAATATTCAGGTCCGAGTTGGACGAGAATTTATGGTCTCTGATTTCTTTATAAACGACAAAAGTATTCATAACTGTAGATGGCACAATTATAACTGCTTGGGCCACACTTGGTCGAACAGCCGCGATGTTATCCAACTTTAATACGGATTTAGTTTGCAGTAAATGGACGAAATCAGATCCTAATCTACCAACATTGTAGCTCAGTAAGACAAACCAAAATGGAAATTGTGATAGTGGTGATTACACAAAATCTGTCAGGTTACAAATCTATAGTAGCCAGTGGAATTAAAATCGGCTTAACGTTATTTGAAAACGGTAAAATCAAGTAAATTTTGCCATTTCCAACTTTGTCGAAAATTAAAACAAATTAAATTAAACTAGACACTGCAACTGACTCATTTATTATCCGATCGATAATACAGGAATTCTGAATTGCTTGGAATTCTTCGGATTTTACGTGTGCCAACAGGAAACGGTAGGACATAAAATGAGAGCTTCGTACTTGCTTCGCTTTATTGAGGTCGAATTATCATAAAATTCGAATGATGCTGCCAAAAAAGCAGAAAAAGTTAGAACCCGGATTATTAAACGTGGTTCGTTTACTTAAGATATCAAGTAAATTTTCGATTGACGTATAAACGCGTCGTGGGATTATTAAGTCCACCTCGTAAATTCGTGGAGTTATATTAAAAGCGGTAGCTCGTTTGTGTTTGTTGTGCGCGACTATAAACCGAATTATGAAGGAACCATTTATTACATTACTGATGTATTTTATGAGATCGGGGTGTTCTGAATTATGGCCAGGTAATGGGATATATAATTCTGTGTATGTGACGAAAATAAAGGTAAAATGTTTCGTTTAGCTTTAGTCAGCTTGTGTGGAACACGTAAAAGTCTACAAGTATTTATCTTGTGTTGAAGTTATCCAGAGGCGTGGCATCAAGTGCAAATCGGATTAATTTTGAATTCGTATATATGAAATACATTTATTTGAAGATTATTTTCAATATAAATTGGCAAAAACCTGTTTACCACAGTATATTCAAGGAACTTACTTGAATAACATGATAAAGCATTGAAACTAAGGTACGATGAAACATAATCCATGTAAAACACCTTCGTCAATTCAATGGTTTTGAAAGTGAAGCTTTTATGGAAGACGTCTAGATACCTAGAGCTATCTAACCGGTGATTTAGTGGAGACTGCAAAGCGAAGACACACGTTCGCTTTTAGGTACAAATTGTGCAATTTTTGGAGAGGTATGTATGTATTGGATGGCCAGCTAAGAATAATAAACAAAAAGTTAAGTGGGTTAAGTTAATTTAGAGAAGAATAAGAAACTGAAAATACAAATTTCCAGTAAAAACCGATAAAATTCTTAAAGGAAACGATGATAACAAGAAATTATAACAATCTTTACTGAGAATATTTTTTTCAAAATCAACACAACTATCACTCACAAAAGCACACACTAAAATTATGCACGCTGTCATTTATGAAAACAATATGGCTGCCTAAATTAACACAGTATTGCCATGGTAACAGCAATCTCTTGGCAAATATTTGCAAATGAGTTGCCTCTATATCGTAAAACGGCAGTTTATAGAAACATAATTCAGTGTTATTTTAAAAAGGGTCTGGAAAAAAGAAAAATACTTGATGTTCATAAATTAACTCATCTTCATTCAGGCCGATTGCATAGACCTACATTTGGCTACATATGTATTACTAAACAGAAGACTGGTACTGACGGAAATCATCTGGAATAATATAATTTTTTCGATTTTTATTGGTTTGGGTGTCTATTCAGCATCACGTATATAGTAGATATGTTTAATAAATTTGAAAAATTAATTAAATGAATTAAATGCAAACATATATACGTTATGTTGCTTTATTAGTGAGGAAAGCCCTTTTAAGCTTGACCAATCTAAGCCATCATATTATAATTGAAAACCATGTAATTATTTACTTTATAAATTGTTGCGTAATTTTGAGATGTACTCATTGTTGCTTGGAGTAAAACAACCTGTATATTCCGGGAAATGAAATTCCTTATGAGGCGTTAATACATAACATAACATATGTTGGTTTAAAAACGTGTTCTCTGTATCGGAATGTGGCTTGTTTTATTAGTGGAAGAAGATTACAAATTAACGTTTCGAAATCCCTTAATTACGTTTTCATCAGAAATTTAATATGAAAATGTTTCGAGTTTTTTTTTGACCAATTAGTGCAGCAGGTATATAATTAGTCGGAAACGTCAGAAACAATGCTTGATCTTTCATTTATCGACGACTAACGAGTGTGTTCACTTGATTTTTTTAAATCATTAATTGATGGTTTCATAAAAAAATGATGATTTTGTTTTTAATTTTAATGATTCTTCTTTTGTCGTTTAAATGAAAAATATAAATCTTTTTTTTTTTACAAGAAAAACTACTTTAATCTGAAACTGGGAATTAATGTGAATTCTGGTTTCAAACGATATAGTTGGAGATCGAGATCTTTTTTCTACCAATACTGTAACACAGCAATATATAAATTTACACTGACAGTTTTCATTTATATAAGGGCACACTTTTGACTTGAAATATCCTGAATTGGAGCTGCACAAGTACATTTTTGTCCTCTTAGTATCGCGAGATCGCTTCTTACGTAAAAGACGGTTTCTTTCTCTGTATATATTCGTTACATATCCGCCAACTGATAGTTATATCGATACGAAACACAGCACCAAATATCAACTAAATTCGAATGGAAGTACGTTTATGTATCTTTTCCTGTTACATCTTTCACGAACGGCATACGTTTTTGACCTGAAACTTGCTTATAGCTTCCATGCAGGTGGCTATTCTTCATACAATCCCACAGAATTCCAATTCCATCAAGCAGAACTGCATACAATAGCCGGTGGATCGGGCAAAAATCCAATCGTAACCGGTATCTCTTATTCCTATATACATATGTATATGTGTGTTATTATTCGACGCGACATTCTGGAAAAGATAAATTTAAACTTTTGCCAGACGTTGATTGCGAGTTGTTCGTCCGAAAGAAGTTTCAACGTGCACAAACGCGTACGAAAACCAATCTATCACTTCTATACATCTCAACGTTGCGTCGTGCATCGCGAATGAATTAGAAACGAGAATGACGTAAAAATGTAGTTTGGAGAGAAGAGAAGAACGACTTAGTAGAAGAAGATGATCGTTCTCTTGAATCGAAGGTAAATGACATACAGGGTAGAGTAGACACACACAGGCAGGGGTGTGAAATGGAACCATGGGTGGTCAGGTTGGCCCACCCACCGGCCGCTGTCAGTACTCATCTGTAAACCAGTCTCTCACTCCGGCACATCAGCATTAACAATGGATCGCTAAATTTGTATTGGTAATAAACTAATTTTCCTCACTAACGGCTTGTAATATGCATCATTGTGTCAGTTTCTCAATGGTAACGTGTTTTTGTTGCTTCTGCTGGAGCGATTGTTTTTTTTTCTCATTACTGCTGTCAAAAATTGCTGAGGGTAATAAATAACTATCGTAATGGTATTATACTAGTCGTTGTGGTACAGCTGACCATACTTCTCATAATTCATAAAGTTCTTAGTTTTCAAATTTTGTAAAAATTTCCATTTGAAATACGAAGAACAAATGGCGAGATGCTATCTGCCTTATGCTGTTATTTAAGATTTCCATGTGTTGCTGTTGTGAAGTTCCATATGTTGCTTTATCCTAAAAACTCAATAAACAATAAATTTAAAGATTGAAAATTGGACGGAAATTCTCTTTGTTGTGGTCATTTCAACGACTACAA
>ML218568.1:33684-65630 GCA_004785975.1 Popillia japonica
TAGTCGTACCGGATATAATGTTCGAAGACGGTTCTGGGTACGACTGTGAATGTTTTGTGAGGTAGGAGATTTTACTGGGTAAACAGTGCATTGCTCACATCGTACTGGAGTCCCCTGGAGTATCTTTGAATTCGACGTGCAGTTGTATTCACTCCATAATATATTGCACATAAGTTTAAAGATTTATTTCTCCAGTCTTTATTGAAAGATTTTCGCTATCTAGTCTAAAATTTATGCTTCTTCGTGCAAATTTGTGTATTGGTATGAACAGACTTCCAGACTGAATGGAACATTTGCTATAGGTTTACACTTACAAGTCAGCAATACCACACATACAAACATTTAAATACATTTTGGTAAAGATAATCAAGTTACGTAAAATTTTGACCGAACTTTTCCAAAAATATTTGCTGTATTTCGCTTCTTATCATTTTTGCAGTTGAATTAGGCCTGTTTGCCTAAGAAGGTAACCGGTTTTTGTGGGAAATATAGCAGTATTAGCCAAGACAAAATGGAAGCGTCTTTCTGGCAATAATAGTGAATAATAAAAAGAAGAAAAATAGAGAAAGAAATAATATGCTACCTGGTAGAGTACCGAAAATATGTATATGATACTGATTTTTACGATGCTCGACTAACGCAATACTGTTTCCATTGGTATAGTGTCGGTAGAGTAGAATAGGAATCGTATTGGGATAAGGCAAGCGGTAGAGTCACACTACCACCGTGCTATCCCACTCTACTCTACCGCTATCATGCACTCTACTTTACCACTTCTGTTTACATTTGTAGACTTATAATAGTAGTTACTACTTGCCCAGGATGCTCTAATTCTACCAATGAAAACTAAGCATAAATAACAAAATGAAATTCAGATAAGTGGCAAACATTTTGAATGAAACGATTAATTTTTGCAAATTTAAATTATGTCCGTGCAAGCCGAAACCATGAGAAAAAAATATTAAGCAAATTATAGAAGACTTATGGAAGATATTTTCGCTCAGTGAGGGCAAAAGCTCAAAAGAGAGATATAAGCCAGCTACCTAGTAATGGCAGTAATAAAATTACACTTTTGGAAAACCTACGAGAAAATGAGATATTTGAAATAAACATTTCTTTTGTTACTTTTAACTTTTGGCTTACCAAAATTTGATTTTTTTTTGTATAGAAACGTGTAATTGTGTATAAAAGAATTATGATTAAGCACATTTAAGGAGCACGTCAGGCAGGGCATAGTTCATACATAGATCACTGAAAAGTCATAATATTTTTGACTTTTTGAAGTCCCCTGGAGGGATGTTAAAATATTACTAGTTACGTTATGCTTACGATAGCAGATCTTCTTTTAGGGACAATCGAATGACGGTTTCTTACTGAAGGATAGTTTTGTTATGAAATGCCAAGAGAAAGAACACCAATTATTGAAAAATATTCTATAGTTGATATCTGTAAAAATGGTTGCCACATTGTCATAATAATCTGCTTATCTGACTAGATGAGGGATTTGAGTGGAATCTGACTTGAAGATAATCTTTACTTGGACGAAACGTTACAAGTGCAGGTTTGGACAAGCGGTTGTAGTTTCTCTATGAATTTCTCTCATGAAAGAAAACGTTACATGCTTGAGTTCATTATCTGCTATAAAAAATAAAGAAATCTAGGTATCTAACATTGGTTATTAAATTTTATTGCTGTTACATGCATTAAAATTTTTAATACCTTGTATTACAATTCTGTATATTTCTTAACATTAAAATAATACATTCAAATTTCGTTCATTTAATGATGCTTTGCAATTTTATATAAAAATATACGCGCAGTGTTTATTGTATCAGGTTGTAGGAAAATTGGGAAAGAGAGCTTCAGGTGGTATAATATTTACACGAAACTGCAACATCTCTTTGGCATAAACATTTGAGTTTCGAATGCGTAAAGAATCAGATTTTACGGATACGTATAGCGTGTCAGTACAGGGCGTTAAACTTACATTTTACGACCTGTTTATTTAGCTGCAGATTATAATTTTTCCTGTTTTATGTAAAATTTATAAACTTTCGTCTCCTAGATTTGTAGATTTACAATATTCCTGATCATAAAAAAAACGGTTGAAATTCTTTTTCAGATGTCAACGACTGAATATTTAGGGAATTCGAATCTATGTAGTATTTCTAGCATTACAATTTTATTACTGTAGGTCAGATAAATAAATCAAGTAATAATTTATTTTCTTTTTTTTGTTACAGGTGAGTTTCCTAAAAACGTATTTCCACATCTGCCGTAAAGGAATTCCTGGCCAGCAAGTTTGTTTTATTTCCTCAATTAATGGTAAAGTTACAAGCTTTTAATAAACTCCAATCTTTGTTATCTACCTAAACATTCATTCAAGAATTATTTTAATTGCATGCTTAACCATGCGTACAAAATGCTTTTCTTCATACCAATGTACGTAGACATACTTATACAATCTAAATAAAGTAATAAATTCACAAAGTAATAAATAAAGTGAATGTAATTCGAGTTGATTTAAATGAACTCGTTAGCTGTATTTTTAGTGCCTGCTCAAGAGCTCGTGAAATTTCCGTTTATTGTGTAGGCAAAGAAACGTGCTGTGTATTAGCGATTTACGAGCTTTTTATATTGTTGTAATATTTTCATTTTTGTTGCGTTTAACATTAAAGCGGATATAGATTAGTTGTAGTATAGTATATTCAAAATTATAACAAATTAACTTTTAATGTGTTTGCAACAGTTACTGTACCTCTTGCGGCGAAAATACTTGGGCCACTACTACATATGTATGTATGTAACAGGTTCATACTGAATAAAAATTATAAAGTTATAATGACTTATGACCATAGGTAACAAGAATACCTATCGCATCCTGGTGGAAGAAAAAAAGGATGGACCTCGAATATTGAACAAACTTCGCAGTAATTTCCTAAATTTCGGACGAGTAATGAGCGGTATGAACGCCCTCGAACTTCTAAAACCAACTTGAACATCGAAGAAGAATTTTTCAAAAAGACCATCGATTATGTAGGGGCGAGAGCTATTGCAGAGCAAGCAAGTCTTAATAGGGAAGTGGCAAGGCAGATTTGGCATGAAGACGCCTGCTTACTCTAGATCAAAAACATAAACGAATGAAAATTTGTGCTGACGTTTTGCAAACTATCGAAACTGACTCGACCTTTTTGGAAAGGGTAATAACTTGTGACGAGACATGAATTTTTCAATATGATCACAGAACTAAGCTCCCATTTTTTCGTTGGAAGTCTCCTCATTCAACGATAGCGAAAGAAGAAAAGATGAGCAAATCGAAATTTAAAGTCATGTTCCTTGTTCTCTTTGATATTCGCAGAGTTATTTACATTAATTGGGTTGCACAGGATCAAACAGTTAACCAGGATTGTAACCAGAAGTTTTGTACAGTCTCCATGAAAGGATTCAAAAGGGAAGGCCTGATTTATGGAAAAAAGTAAGAATCCTTTGTCATGACAATGCGCCAACTCACACCGCTCTAAAAGTTAAAGAGATTTTGGCCAAACACTCGATCATGCTAATGGAACATCTACCCTAATCCCTAAAATCAGAGCCCTGCTGAAAAGAACCCGTCACGAGTCTATAGATGCGGTCAAGGCAAAAGCGGTACAACTACTCAACAGCCTGTCTGAAGATGACATTCAGCACTGCTTAGCGCAATGAAAACTTTGAATGGAGCGGTTTGTGACTTGCTAAACCTAGTCTCGTTATTTAATTGTCGGACCCCGTACAGACAAAGATGGAACAGGGTACAGAAGCCGGAATATTCGGGCTTAAACCAAGAACTGAAATCATTAGCTGGAATTATACGGATTGTGCAGCAACGCCAATAATTGGATCAAAACGTATCTGTCGGGTTGGGAGCAGGTCGTTGAAGTGAAGAGTGTGCAGTCCGCACTTGATTAAATATGGCGTACCACAAGAGTCCGCCCTTAGTCCACTTTTGTTTGTTCGTTTTGTAAATGATTTGCTCACTATTGTATCAGACGATAATTTTACGATGTATGCGGATGATAACACTTACTTACATGGAAGTACATACATACATACAAATGGTAAGGTTTATATGGTTTCCCTAAAATCGATTATGCCTTCACAGGGATAAAACAGTCTTTATTAATTTCTGTCCGCAACCATGGGACCATAGAAACTTCATTACTTTTGAAAGTTGAAAATCGATCCATACAACAAGTACCATGCACTAAATTTCTAAACCTACAGTTAGATAGTGGCTTGTCATGGTGTGATCATACTAACGACTTGTGTGAAAATTTGCGGGAGTATGTTATGCTCTCTTCAGACGTCGCCATTTGGTCAATAGGGAAATTTTAGTTGGCTACTACCATTCTGCATTTGTATCAAGACTGCGATACGGAATTGTGTTTTTCGGATGATTCACCCAGTATGCAATGAGTTTTCAAGCTATAAAAATTGGCAGTACAAAATATGATTGGAGTACATTCATCCGAATCCTGCAGAGTTTGGTTCAAGGCCCTACAAATACAAATACAAATAAAAATCATACGCGAAAACCTGCATACACTGTCAAAGAATAATTAATTTCATTCATATTTCAATGTGCAATACAATTCAAATGCAGACGTAAATTTACTAGACGAGTCAAGTACAGAGCATGGATTAATGCAATAAGGTTTTATCGATGCCAATGTTTGTTTGTTAACATAATATATGACCTCTATGACCTTTTTGTACGTTCCTGATATTTTTTCCACTTCTAGGTCAATTACAATACTCTAACTCGAATAAAGACAAATTTATTCCAAAACCATTACAGTATAATTTGGTTTTTGCTAGAATTGACATTTAATTTGTCAATTTTATTCCACTGACGAAGTTGTAACGAAAACCAAATTATATTGTAAAGGTTTTGGAATTTTGATCTTTATTCGAATTAGAGTGTTGTAATTGATCCAGAAGTAGAAAAATATCAGAAAAATAAGATTTAATACTTACACACAAAATATGGCTTGTACAATGCATTAAAAGTTAGTTTCTTATAATTTTGAATATACTATACTTAAAATAAGTAAAAATAAGTATTAATATACTCTGTATCTGTAATAATTCAGCAAATAGTGAATGTAAACTACAGAGTGGGATATTGGACTATTTTTTTATAATTTATTGTGACGGAAGCTTCTAATCATAACGTACAAGTGCTAAAATTATATTCTATTAATCTCTTTTTAAACTTCAAGAAAAGCTAGTAAGCAATATTATCCTAGACTTTGTCTATTTTAAGTATGTAATTAGATTAGATATCCTATAAAAAAGTGACAGCGCATTGTTATGCTAGATTTATCGCTAGCAATCAATTGCGTTAATTTTTAATAGCCCAACATAGTTACGATTCTTATCCACGTCTCTAACCTTATAGCAATAAATTTGGACGTTCTATAAACGCTAACGAATTGCAGTCGTATATTAAATTTAACGCGATCAAGAAGTACATTTGCTTAATTTTTTAAATTGCCAAACGAGATTACTAAGCCAATAATTCCATTTACACTTGTTCCAAAACAAAGTTCATTTCGACAGACGCGCCTGCACTGATTTTAAATCATTTGTTTAGCGGGGGCAATTGTTGCGGCATATACAAATCCGATGTGACGAACGTGTGACATAAACATACATACATCATTTTAGTATCGCTCTATTGTTATTCTATATATCGAGATGTGTATGTGTATCTGTGTCACAAGGCAAGTTCTCCGTATATGACGACCAATTTGAACAGATGTCCGTAGCTCTTTGCGCGTCTGTGTTCACGCTCAACTGAAACGTTCGACAAATTGTAATAATTAGGATTAAAACGATTCAATGCCATATGTCACATAAACATCGATGTGTGGTTGTTGTACATCTGGAGACTTACGATCGACGTTCGAATATGGTGATTGTACTATGTTATGTTGAAGTAATGAATTAATTTACGAGGGATTAATTGTTTGCTGCAATTTGAGATTTTAAGATTTCTTCATAGTGATTTTAATGGGTTTGAGGTATCTATAGTGATAGTTATATTCAATTTTATCTCTAAAACCAATGGTGCTGATTTCCAACAACGATACATTAATGTGGTGGTATATTTTCACACCTAACTGATAAATTCCAAGAGATCTGGTGCGTATAAATCTACGTTCTTAGCGTTTGCCCTAAAGATGGCATAAGAGGGCAAAATTTTCAACATAATCGAGGAAAAATATAGTTTCTAGTAGAAATTGCCTGATTTGCATCAGTAAAAATTTTCACGATCTTAGACTAAAAATGTGTTTACTGCTTTCTGTTTGTTAATGGACAACGAAATAAAGTGTATACAATATACGACAAGAAATAAAATGTTCAGAAATATTTTCCATGATTATTGATGCATATGTTTGAGACCAACTAATTTGTTCCATTTTGTGGCTTTAGATTTTTATTTCCTACATAACCTCCGCAAATGCCAAAACCAACTTAGATCATTGAGTAATACAATGATCTCAAAATTTTGAATCTTGTAGAAATTAGAACCCCCACAGCAAATATTGTCAAGTCCTTCGATGTCAATAACGAACGGTTTGAAACTGGAAATGAAATTGTTGTCCCAGAAATTATTATGACCTACTTAAAATCAACATTATTAGTGTCTAAAATGTTTGGGTTGATTAATTGGTGGGCAGTCCTCCAGTGTAATTAGAGCATTTTATCAGTATTTCTTCTAAAATTAATTTCAGGGGACGCTATCGGATTCACGTAGAATGCGATCTTAACAAGATGCCGGTTTACTTTAAAACTTAATTTAATATTCATACGATTAATTTTACCGGGAAAAAATCCAAAAACCCAGCTTCCAGAGAAGATGCATTGAAGGAAATGTAACCATTGTTTGGTTACCAGTTGTCTTTATTTAACCCCCCATGTACTTCTCTTGATGAAAAGTTATGTTCACAATGAGTAAAGAAATAATGAAGTAAATAGAATTGTACAGTGTTGTTGCCTTGATTGGAGAGCGAAGTAATGATATCCTCGTCAGTTAAAACTTCTCTGCAAATTGTTTTCCACTACGCATCCAAACTTCTTTGCTTTGGATTGTAGAATTGCACCTGTGATTGTAACATTATTATTTCTATTTTGGGAGAACTACTTCAAAAGACCGCGATCTAATTCGTCATGAGCTGATTTTCTGAGCTTTTTGGCACTACAGTGCGTAAGATCATAATTTTCCAGAATTTTATCTTTATGTTTCCAAATGGTACCTACAGTAGACTTTATTACATTCATTTGTTTACACACTTCACTTCATTTTTTTTCTTGTTTTATCAGTTTGTTCTATTATATCATGTTTAGTTGAGAGTGATAGCTTCCTACATATGTTTATTTTTTTTTCACTACTAGTCGCCATTATCTATCAAATGCGTTGCAATTTACCAGTACGATTACATGAACACCTGCTTCCTTTGAAAGGCAGGACTAATTTGAATTGCAATGCCTATGCCGGTATTATCAAATAAGAAATGAAGCTTCGGCAGAAAAGTACTAATAAATGCACACAAATTATCGGCCGGTAGTTCCCTGATTTTTATGCTCAAACGTTCGTTGTAAGCGGTAATTTTGTTCATTTACAGCGAGGTACAAGGTTCGATACCAAAGTTCGTTGTTTGCGCGTTCGTTATATACGAAAAAGAGCATTGATCTAATGAAGTTTCTTCAGTGCTGTCAAAAATGGTTCTTTACTGTATTTATTAATGCTTTCTTTTATCAGTTTTTGTATATACGTATTTCTTATTTTTAATGTATATTTTCCAAAAAAATTGAATATTATCTGCGAAGATAATAAATGGAATTAATAATCAAATTTATAGTGGCTTTTTTTAAACCAAAAAAAAATATGTTGCTCCCTCCATTTACAAAAAAATATATCAGCAGAATTTTAAAAGTGTTTTGCAGTGGTCTAAGACACCTGGCATTAAGTAATAAGTATCAGAATATTATTTGCAACCTGTGGATTGCATTCTGGTCGAGTAAAATGGGCGAGACTTCAACTGTAAGTGTGCGTGTAGCGATTAGTATTCGCGCTAGAAATTGATGTTTTGGGATCACTTACTGGAAATAGATCGCATGTAACTTCTGCTGAATTGGGACCGTAATACTGTTTTACCATAAATAGTTTTTTTCTCTGGCGTATAATATTCTATTTTATAATATAATAAATACTGACCGCAATCAAGATTTAGTAACCGTTAGAAAACTAAAGAACGCTAATACCCAGCGACGTCTTATTAAGAACAGAACGAAGTGAATCGAATACCGGCTTCGCTTGAAATGAATACGTATGTCACCTCGCAATAGTACGCAATGAAGGCTTCGTTGAATTGAGTGAAACTAAAAAGATCGATGTGACGATAGTATTTTCTACTAATTAGACAGGGGTAAAGAACAATGGTGGCTGC
The DNA here is from genome assembly GCA_004785975.1 of Popillia japonica. Lineage (NCBI taxonomy): Eukaryota > Metazoa > Arthropoda > Insecta > Coleoptera > Scarabaeidae > Popillia > Popillia japonica. The sequence goes on from ML218568.1 coordinate 42,177, forward strand.
TTGTCGTTAGATAGCGATAGCATACAACACAACAATTGTCAAGCGGAGTGGCATGTGTATTTATTGACTTTGTTAACTTTTTTAATCATATTTTTATCCTTCTGATATTCATATAGTCACATTAAAACTTAGCTCTTGGTATCTGGCATTCATATGTATTCAACGTGAACCTTTTACTGATACATCGACCATTTCTAACTAGAAATGCACTTAATTTGACAGTTGAATTTTAGTGTCATTTTTAAATTATTTTCAACATTTTATTTCCGTGCTAAAACAATTTTTTGAATTACTAAGGTATGGTATCGTCTATGTCTTGTAAGCTAGTGATACATTAATATGACAGTATGTAATGATTGAATATCTATTTACAAACCTTACGATTTTGATTGGAAGGACACATTGCAGAAGAGATACTCAAAATGGAGATTACCCACTCGAAAGTATTATTGATCAGTTCTGTGAGAGAAGTGATTATATGATTTAGATGAATGATCTAAACAAAGACAACAAAATAATATCATCATAGAACTTCAAGTGTATTTGAAAATTTTAAGCTGTCAGTAAATGGTTAGTCCAAGAATACATCGACATTTAAGATTTGCAATCTAATTACTTCCTAATTGTGTGTAATTAAAATTAAAGAAAGCTGTCAAGTTGTATTTGTCACATACATACATGAGAATCTATGTAGGATTTTTGTTTGTTAGTAATACCACGTGACTATAAATGATTGGTATTGGTACAAATACATGTTTACTTTGGTAACATTGAAAAATTGGCTAGCCTTGCTATTCGTTGCAGATAAAACTTTGTAGGTTATGCCGTTTGTATCATACGTCTTTTTGGCTTCCTCTGTACTTTGACAATTCTTTGGCAAATTTATATTTAAAAATCAGGCGTGCTAACATAAAATTACAGAAATGTTGCTTAAAATTAAACGGGAAGTTTCCAATCATTTATAGTCGCCGGTTACTATACTGCTCAATGACTTATAAAGGAAGGTAAAGGAAGTCGGGTGAGTTTTGCCATTAATCATAAGCCCTTTAGTTACTATGCATATAATTGGAAGGAGGATACGAAATTGTAACAAGCTGCTGTAATGTCTGTAATTCAGTTGAAAGTGTTGGCCAAATAGAGTCTTATTGGGGTGGTAGACCTGATGAAAGTTCTTTCAATTTATTTTATATTACTATCTATGTACAGTATATACGTGTTATATGTGTTGTATTTCATCCGTTTGAAAATGGCCCAAATGTCGGCTGGAAAGTTTTACTCGAAGTATTAATTCATATGTTAATAGTTCTAATTAATAATTTGTTCAGTAATTTCACACATTGGTCACCCAGCACGAGAGACCATCCAGACTTGTAGATCAGAACTACTTCAAAACCTTCGTGCTCACTTACATCCCATTGTTTTTGAAAGAGCGAACTCACTTATTGTTAGTACATTTACATGAATTTCCATTACTGTTAAACATTGTTTACAAAAAAGCTAATCACTGCACACTTCTTCATATTTTCTATTTTCAAAAGCAACTTCTAACACTTAGAATAAAGTTAGTATATGTACTTTACACTAATGTTACATTGAACTGCGTCTACCCATATATGTACATATCTTGATGTCTGTAGCTCCCTGAATTTTCCACCGTTTAATTGCTAGTAAATATGTCGATTATGCCAAGGCAACAATTTAGTACTGTCACAACTTAATAGATCAATTATTCCTGAAACGAGTTCTCCGCTATTAAGGCACTAAAATTAGTCATACTACAGCTGTTTTTTATTTAGCAATCTACGTTACATTAAACGATGAATGACGTTGTTATATTTAAGTCACTTTTTATTTACTTAACAGTACATACGTAATTAGTTTAGACGTATAGCGTCGATGAGGCGTACTCAACTCGATCAAATGATGACGTACACCACAAAAACTAAAATAACACGAATGCATACGTAACGTCACGCTGAGAAAATAAGACAAAGCCGACGTCAAACATTCGGATTTTGAGTTAAGATCCTCGCAGGCATATGTTTCCTATACACCTTTCCCGTGTCTCGTTGAAACAAACACACAAATAAAAACGTGTGAATTAATGGAAAACAGTTAATAGAGACGAGTTATTAGTCATCGTGCGGTGCGAGAAATGCTTTGGCGCTAAGATTAAGATAATTAGACGAATAACAAATAGGTAGTTATATCTTTCGATTAGACGGTTTATCGTTTTACACAAGCTAACCCATATAGGTCTACCTATAATTGAATTGTGTTCGTCGAGGAGTCCAAATGATTTACGTTTACTGCGGATGAAGGAGGAACAGCAGATGACCCGGACGTTTGTTGAAATTATAATAAGTTTTGCAAAATGTTTGTTTGTTCGTCATTAGTTTCCAATGAAATAAAATTAGGAAACTGAACATTATTTAGCGGTTTCGTTTGATGTCGGGTCTCTTTCAGTCCCTTTTCTTTCAACCTAGTGGAGTACAAAGTGAAGTAATACAAACATTTTTTATTGTATACTTTTATTTCGTAATAGGTTCGCATTAATCATCCGAAAAAACTCGGACGTACATTAATAGAATAATTTTTTATCTCGTCAAAGTAATCTTTGGAATTTAATCTGGAGTATTTAAATAAATATTTGTAAAATCTCTTTAAATAAAGTCAATGCTGTTGTAAAACTACATTAATTTGTTAGTTAGGTATATGTAAATAGATGAGATCCAGTAATTAGTAAGTTCAAAGTTGTTTTTTTTATAGACTTCGTATGAGGAGTATCTCCAGCTATTTTTAGCTGCCTTTTGAGAATGGTTTATTCACAAGAATGGCACATCCGATATCACGATATACACTACCTAATACTACCGGTCTAATGCTCTGTTTGCTGAAGGAGTGTTTTTGGATTTTATTGGTTATGATAAATTTAAGTGAAGTAGTTTCATACTGGTTTGTTTAGTTACGGAATGTGACAATGTGTCCAAAATTCTTTTACGTTAATTATACGGACGAAAAATCATCACCTTCCTTTAAACAATCAGTGTTGTAATATATGTATGTCCCCGGTAGGTTTGGCACAAATGAAGCAAAGGTCTAATTTTGTTAAAATTCAGTTCAGTCTTTAGATGCTTTAGACTCCCTTGATTTGGTTGTGCTAGGTGCATCTGAACAAGCGCAAAGTATGTGAATTATTATCCTAAAGCTGCAGAGATAAGATTAGATTAGATTAGGGGCAGAGGTGGCGCCACGGGCCTCTTTTACCGCGACCTTCCAGGTCTATTGTGATCCCCATTAATCCTAGAAGGCGCCCTCTAACTTTGCCCTCCTTATGAGGCTTATCGTCCTTGAGTGCGGCTTTTTAATGTAGCTGTGCGCTATGGGATTCTCTATGCCCAGCATTAGAAACCTTGACGAATCTGCAGGTAGCATCTTCCGTTCGGCCTATGTTATACGTATGGGTCTCTATTCAGTGAATTCAGGCTACTGTTCTTTTAGGCACTCTATCGCCTGTCTTTCTTCTTGTGATTTTTGCTGCCATTTTTTGGACTTGTTATGTGTCCATTCGTTGATGGACTTTCTGATTTGTGATTTGGTGGTGCCGAAGGATGGACCAGGCCCGACGAATTGCTTTGATGAACCTTGTCTGGCCAGATCGTCTATCTTCTCATTTTCCTTCACGCCCTTGTGACTGGAACCCAGGCCAAAGTTAGTTTCCTTTGGAAGGCCACCTCGTTTAAGGAATTTATGCAGTCCCAACCCAGTGTGGAGTTAACACTTGCTAAACTAGATGCTTTGAGTGTTACTTTGCTGTCTGAGAAGATAGCGACGCTTCTACCGGGCTCGGTCCATCTTTCTCCTTCGCTAAAGAATTGTGAATTGGTGTTACTTCAGTTTGAAAGACCGTTATGTTCTTGCTCCAGCTTATAGACAGAGCCTCCCTAGGCTTTCTTCGAGTTCGCTCTTACTGGAGGACCTTCCTCACAGTCCTTCTTATTTAGTATTTTAACCTGGTATTTCCTAGTCAGATTGAATTTCTGAACCATGGCATCGCTTAGCACCCCCGTAAGGGGTTGCCTCCTTAAGTGAATTTATTAGTTTTTGATGTTCAGCACCGTGGGATCTACTTATCGGTGTTTGTTTATAAATCAATCTGTATGCTGCGGATCTCACAGTTCCTTGAATATAGATATGTAACGGTGGCAGGTTTAGGATAATCTCGAACACCCCAGTGGGGGTTGATCTGGCTGCCCTTGCCTGCTGCACGCTCTGCCACTGCAGAGGTTACCCAAGTTTCCCTAACAGGAGACTTTTTCGCACTTCACACGACTTCACAAAAAGACAGAAGCAAGTGAGAGAGCAATCAAAAACTTGATAGACATCAGCTTCCTCGTAGTGCCTGTTCAAGCATATTTTGCCGGCAGTTGTTAGTCTTCTCATCGTACTTCCTATCACTGATGTGTGTGTACAGAAATTTTGCCTTTAAGGCTCTCATTTCTGCGTTTGCGGACTGTTGGGAATAGATATTGTCTTTAGGCGGTCTTCAGAAATTGGACTATTAGGTGTTAAACATAGGAAGCCTATATGCAGTACTAGCTAGGAGTCATACCATCTAAGTGGACATGACAGAAATAGTGATTGTCATTTGCAATGCTTTCGAAAAGTTTTGTTAGTATCTTCTTTTTCGATGGTTTGGTACTGCTTTCCTATGACCTGAATACCAACCATTAGTTATGAAGAATTTATCCATCAATATCCGAATTGAAGCGAGTTTCATCTTTTCTTCATCTTGTAACCCCATCCCATATCTGGTACTTTGCAGGACTGTTTGCTGGCAACTGAACTGCTGAAGAAATTCAACTTCCGATTCATAAACAAAATACGCTGATAGATGCCCCACATATTAGTCTACGGATATTCTAATTTCAATAAGATTTCTGCAAGGAAAAATTGTAGGTACCGCCACTGCCGACTGCGAGCAGCTTATTTGATGGCCATGATTGCGGTGGGAGTAAAATAAGTTGGGAACATTTACAACTTCCGTGGGGAGAAGATGAAGATCTAATACGTAGACAAAGCTTCTCGCCCACATATGTTTAAAGATGTTGGAGAAGACTCTATTTTGTTTCTTCTGAGACTAAAGAATTTCGTCATCAGAATTTGTTATTAACTTATCTTCAATTCTAAAATGCTCCAAAAACTTGCAAATATGCGAAAGTTATTGTGCATCTTTTTCTGCTGATCTATCACCCCATTGCGCTTATTTCTTGCTTCTTTCGAAATACCGTACAGGACAAAGGATTTGGATTCAGGAAACGGCTTCCGATGAAATTCCGGCAATTGGGGATTAATAAGGCATCCGCAACGTTTTATATTTCCTACACGATTATGCAAAAGAATTCGAGGTTAAACTTGCCTATCTAGCATTATATGTAGTATCTGGTCTTCTAATCTATACTAAATGAACCAACAATCCAAACCTAATTGTAGTGGCAATGGTAGTAATAACGATATAATAATATGTTGCATCCCCTTCTATTTGTACTTCTCAGTCTTCATCCATACAGACCTTTCATTTATTGATTCAAGGTGGAATACGGCGATGATACTTTGACAGACGAACCCTCTGTGTTTTCTCTCCATCAGATACAAAATTGTGTCAATAATCGAAATAAAATGAAATATGTGTGAAACGTTTATAAACAGGCGCGCATATATAAATATATCCAAGACGGAAAACAATATAAACGCGAAGCGGGATGATCGCTAGTGCCTACATAGCTATTTTGACTTCGATTTTACGATCTATAAATAACGGTGTGGGTCGTGCGCGTACAAAGTGTGTTGTGTTATCATAATCACATTCGGAGAAGTCTTAATCGCCCTTTATTAAACCGAAAGATCAAAGTAGCACTCCAGCTTCGGTTATTTGATGTTCTTAAAATTAGAATAAACTACTTCACCGCAGGCCACAGCACGAATATTTCTCCTCTGCGTAAATTGTTAGGATTATATACTAATGGAACAGGTTACGTGTATAGTAAACAACGCTATAGTATACATCAGTGGCGTTCATATCATATATGCAAGTATGTTTGTACGAACAAGATACGCAAATAATTAATTATAAAAGTGCAACCATTTTTGTCACTTTTAATTGATAATAGATCAGCAGTACGAGTTATTATGGATCAGCATCGTGGTGTCACCGCATAAGTTGTTAAACTTTAGAAACTCAAAAGTATTAATGTTAAGAAGGACCATTGACAACATCTCTTTGAATGAAGTACTTAGAATTCTCATTAAAATTGCAGCAAAGTAAAATTCTAATTCAAGTTTCTTTATCGCTATATTTCCATTGTATGATACGCCACTGGTGTTGGTAGAACCGACTACAGCCAGCGAGACAAAAACAAAGGGTGACTAAATTAAATTTTTATGTAATTTTGGAAGAATGTAATCGGTGTCAGGGATAATAGGAAGGAAAACGTCGTTTATCCGATTCGACGAGGGAATTGTGTTTAAATGTTTCGCAACATGCTCTAGAATCGTTGGTATACAAATCGAATTTATGAAAAAAGGTATTTGTAAAATTACCTGTTAACCTATTTTTTTCGACCGGAGCTAAGTTTAGGTCAATGTTTGTTTGAACAAATCAGTAAATTTTATTATAAAGATTGGGGATTATAATCGTAAACATTGCACACTGTTTAAATAATATTATAGTTGTTATTGTTTCTATATCGTCCATAGGTGTGGGGGATTACTAATAGGTTATGGATTGTTTGTATTAGTAAAATTATCCTGTATCATAATAGATTTCGTTACGAAAGTAGAATGAGATTTAATTTAGGAAGTTTAAATTTAGTTTTATTTAGATTTTAGTAGTGGAAACAGTAATACTATTACTTTTTATTTTATTTGAAATCTGGCTTTGATACGCATCCTTTATAATATTGTTTTGTGTAAATTATGTACACAACTATTTTCATTCATTTTATAAGGATATATACGTTATTCTCGCCACAGTTATTTCGTACAGAACTTCCACCATAAATCTTTCAAAAAATTACTTTAGATCGTAGCCAAAGTGTGAATATATGTTAAGCTTTATACAGGGCCATTCCCCGAAAACACTCAGTAGAAGATTTTAAAGTTCCGCCCATTAAAAAAGTTTCAAACATTCGGCGTTGGCATAAAAAGCGACAATCCTTTCGGGCAAAGTTCTTAAGTTGGGAATAAGATTTTCTAGTACCGGTAATGCTAAAAATGGAGAGTCATAGTTTAAAACCCTTACTTTAACTGCGGGAACTTATTATACAGGGCGTTTAAAAAGAAATCAAAAAGTTTCAAAATTCCATTATTGGAAAACTTTTTTAAACAATGGAATTCGTCTATAATATCATATCCGTGATAAGCTTTAATACTTTTTTGTTCAGAATTGGATTTTGTATGTATGGTGTTGGGGTGATAATCCACTGCGACCTAAAAGATCTATTGTGTCCGCCATTCTCGCTGTTTACAGCTGGCCAATTAGTCCGATTCCTTTTAGGAACTGCAGGATATCGGAAGGCCTCAAATTAGGTAGCTCTACCTCTTCAATTTCATGTGCTCGTAGGTGTAAAGCCCTTGGGTTGCACAGTGCAGAGCAGTTTGAGAGTAGATGGACGGATGATTCATCCTCTTCCCCACAAAATCTGCATTCGGCATCTTTTGTTATTCCGAGCCTACTTAGGTGTCCGTTCAGGTTGCAGTGGCCTGAGAGGATCGCTGTCAATATACGAATATTATTTTTGCTGAGCCTAATGCATTCTGAGAATCTCTTTTGGTTGTATGTTCCCAGAAGAGTTTTAGCTTGCCTCATACCGTGGAGATTCTCCCAGTATTTCGATTTCCTTTGCTCTACTTCATACTTGAGCTACTCCAGTATTGCGCTGTTGCTTATCCCGCAAAAAGGTTCAGGCCCAACACAATGTGTTTCGGCTCCCTTCTTAGCAAGGTTATCTGTTATTTCATTCCCTTTCACTCCGGTGTGTCTCGAAACCCACAATAGGGTTACCTTATTTCTTTTGCCTAGCTCATTTAGTTTGTCTAGGCATTCCCAAACCATTTTGGAGCTGATAACGTTGGAATTCAGCGCCCTGATGGCTGCTTGACTATCAGACATTATGATAATCTCTTGCTTTTCATAGCTTCTATCGATGTTGAACTGGACGCATCTGTCAATGGCGTGTATTTGCGCCTGGAAGATACTTGGGTACATCCCCAAGCTTTCGGAATATTTGGTTCTAGGCCCATATATCCCAATTCCACTTCCCTCTGCCGTTTTGAAGCCATCAGTGTACCATTTGATGGCGTTACTATTAAGTTTCGAAACGGTGTCCTTGTCCCATTCACTTCTGGTACTAAGCTTTGTGGTGAACCTTTTCAGAAAACTGAATCTCCTTGGACAGTCATCTCGCGACATGTCCCAGGTTTCCTCGACTTCAGGAGGCTGAGACGTATGCCTAGCTAATCCTTCCCCGATCATTCTACGTGTGGTCCTTTTCGCTGTGCTCTCGACCAAGATGTGGAGAGGGTTTAATACTACTTCAATAGCTGCTGTGGGACAAGTTCTCATTGCCCCAGTTATACATACACATGCTCTTCTTTGCACTTTGGCAAGATTAGCCCTCGTACAAGCCAGGTTAGTTCTTTTGCTCCAAGCCACTGCTCCATAAGTGATCATTGGTCTCACTATTGCAGTGTACATCCAGAGCAGTATCTTCGGGTTATATCCCCAATTTTTTGCTGCAAAGTTTCTACAGACCATTACCGCCTTTTTTGCCTTGTTTGTTACTTCAAGCTCATGCTTGTTCCACGAAAGTTTAGTTAGTTAGAATTGGATTTTACATCGAACTATTTCACAAAATATTAGAAATTCCGTTAAATATGGAGTTTTTTTTGCTATCGAAGTTCTGAAGATTTTTGATTTTAGTTTGAATATTTGCTTAATAATTCACATTTACTCAAGTACGAATGACACTATTGTGACAGTTTACAGCACATTATTTACAAACTTTATTTACGATCAGCAAAATTGAAAAGAACTGAAAGACTACTGGTAGCAAAGACCATGGGATCACTTTTTGAAGTATGTATTTTTTAGGATAAAACTTTTTAGCTGTCCTCTGTCTACCTAGGAATTTAAATATTGAAGAAGTTTATTGGTAAGATCAGTTTTAATTCCTTGTAATCAATTTAGCAATGCAGCAATGACACATCTGTTTGAAAATTTGAACGGTCACTCTCGATGGCCAAAATAAGTATTCATGATTCTGAGAAAAGTTGACAAAACAACATTTTGGAGGTGGTGGAGTGGACCAATATTGTCCAGGATTTTGTTTTTTGAATCTGTTTCCTAACTTGATTGTTTTGTATTGTGACCAAACCCATTTCCGTCTGGGGTCTATATGCCATTTGCTAAAAGGTTAAGAGTTAGGACCACCTATTCTCTCTTTCATCTATATAATCCTGTCATCAAGTTCCTTTACTTAATTTTCTAATGTGGTTCAAAGGATACTTCAAGCAGTAGTTGCTTTTGGCATCAAGTTCTTGTCTCTATTGTTCACCATTGACCATTGTGTGCGTATGGTGTGGCAGATCCGCAGCAAGCAATACTAACACTGCCACGAAAAGTTTCATTACACAGTGAAATCAATTATCTTTGGTCACTTCCCCAGAATTTCATCGACAGACTCGAGAAATGGAAAGCAGCCATCTAGGAACGCTCGAGCTCTAGAGCTTGTTAAGAAAGGTCTTGTGGTAGGGTAGAGTAGAGTATTATTAAAAATCACCGTGAATATACAAAACACTATCAGTAGATTACATAAAGGATTGAATTTGTTACCAACCAAAATTTGGTATCTCCAATTCCGTGCTGAATCCATCTTGCTGGGACAAAGAGAGCATTTCGTATATTGTCAAACTCTGTTTTCGCTCGTAATTTTTATATTTTCAGTTACTGAATTTTCATTAGAAGATAGGCAATGCCGCCTCAACTGATGTTCATTCTAAAAGATGTGCTCAAGTACCTACTGTTTCTAGCAATGTCATAGCAGTTACATATATGAAATGTGTGAAGGGTTATAGAAAATTGGAGTAAACGCAATTGCATGAATAGATGTATGTACTTCTGCAGCACATGGTTTTGATATATTTTTCTTTGCCTTCTACATGGGCCCTCTTCTAGTAGGACCAGTGCTGGTTAAAACGGACGGAGTTGAGAAGTACTTTAATGCAGCTATAGGAACTCTTTGTGGCATCTCTTGTTGACATGACGTATATCTTAGCCTAACTTTATGATGTTTTTCTGGACTTCAACATGGGGTGCAAGTTGCTTATTAGTAAAACTGTCCACCGATCTATTTACTTGCAGGCAACTCAAAATATTATCAATACTAGCCCTAATGATAATCAATTCAGCCTGAAACATGGAAGATAGGTTTCTAAATGCAAAGCGGTCCTTCTTCTTCTTCTCTTCGTACGTGTCGCCGGAACCGACCATATGGCCCAACATCAGCTAACACGCTTGGTCCCTACTCTTCCCATCCTCGGTCAGTCGCTAAGCCTCAAGAAATTTCCGAGATCAGCGTCTTGGTCCATCTCGCACTCCCATCCTGTTCGCTCCAGGTATTTTGCCATTTTGTAATTGTGGCGTGATCCTTAGTTTGTCCGGCTTCTGTTGCAGTTGTTTGACTCTGAAAATTTCAGCTTGCTCCTCCATTTGTACTCGAAGAGGGGGTACCCCCGCAATCACCTTCCCCGCAGGCGTAGACACGGTTCTGTATCCGCTCACCACGCTTAACTTTTTTGTATCCCCTCCAATATACATCTATACATTTTGATGCTCATTATGATGATACTTGCAACCATGCTGGACACGCGTACATTAGTTGCGATCTTATTACACGATACAGTAGTTACTAGTCTCTGTCTGCTCGCCGGTCTTCCCACGTTAGGCATTACTTTCGACAGGGCACCCGAACTAGTTTCTGCCTTCTTTACAATATGCATAACGTGTGGTCCAAATGTTAGTCCATCGCTCAGGGTTACCCCCAAGTATTTTAGTTCGTTTTTCGGAACGATTCTCTTGCCCAGCACCACAAAACAGATATTTTGCCGTTTCCGTGGACCTGTAAGGATCGCTGCTTCGGTCTTCTGTGGAAAATAAGATTAAATAAATAAAGATTATTATCTCTGAAAAAATATTACTCCTACTATTAATTGCTACGTCACCTAGCAACAGTACCTTTCAAAAGCAATTGTTAAAATGCCATAAAATTTAATTTATATTTTTGAAATTTAATGATTTCATAATTAATTCCTCACCGATCGTGAGTAAAATAGTATACAAGCCTCGGCGGAAAGATTCATTCCTGTCTCGAGATTAAGTTTTGAAACTATCTAATCGCTCATAACCGTTAAAGAGGTTAAATGTTTTCGCTTCGTTCTCAGGATTTTGAAAGTAAATGTTTTGTGTGTTGTCAATAGTTAATCGTAACAATGTTTTTTTGGACAGACTTTGTACTTATTACACCAGAAAATTTATTGATTGAGATGATGGAGAGTAACCTAACGGAACAGCATGGTAGTACAAACAATAATCAAAATACCACATTCGAACGGAATAAAGAAATTCATGACAAATTGCACATCCAACGAAAAGTAAACTCATTTTTCAATATTGATTAACTGCTATTGGTGTCGATAATATTTGGTTTAGAAATGATAGGTTTGTGTAAGTTAGTGGTCTATAATTTTTAGTTACTATTTGTGTATATTTCTTTGAACAAATTTTTCAATAAACGATTTCTTTGAAATGCTAAAAATGATTTACAGCTACGTATTCTATGGTATCCAATGTTTATGTTACCATATTTTGCAATATTAGTATTATTTCATGATTGAAACATGATTCTCTCTCTTGCCCGCATTTATTAAATACACGCATATACATACATACCAACCTAATGAAAATTTATACACTAACTTAATATTGATTGCCCCGATCATAAGATAATCATCATCAAGATATTATATTTTAAACGCATATTAAAAATGAATTATGTGCTCTTTCGCTTTTACTGCGTTTTATTTTTTAATTCGTATCGATTAATAATGTTATAAGCCAGATTTATTTTCGCTCAGGTTCCTCTAACCGCTTCGATGGCGAGAACCTTTCGGATTTATTTGTTTTATGCGGGATGTTTTCGGGGTTTTAGTGTCTGTATGCTACGAGGAGATTTATTGTAAAATGGTCGTTTCAATTTAAGATTATCCCACCTGTATAAGCCCAGCATCTCGTTTTATTTTTACTTGCATCAATTTCTTCTTAATTACTGCACGGTTGGAGCTGTGCTAAGCTCGCCGGGCAGTTAATTTATTTTTATGACACCCCTATGGTTTCACACGTACGGGTGTATGTGTTGCTGGAATGTTCAAATATTTTGAACGGTTTATATCCTTGAAAGAAGCCGTGTCTTCATCAAATAAATATATGTATTTCTGGTGATAAATATGAAGTGTGCTTTCTTGTAGGTACATAATTTTTAACTTGTTAATTTTGTTTTGTATACTTAAATTAAATTTTAATTTGTTATGAGTTTTGACTGATCTGATTTTCCACTTTTTAATTAAATTAAGAATCAGTTTATTCCAGAACAAAAATTCTCTATTGTTAAAATTTCCAAAAAAAAAACATCGTTATATAAGCACTTTATATCGACAATTCTTCATAGTGCTCGTCTATCAGCTTCAATAAATTTACTTTTTCTGCCTTTCAGTACTTGTGTTAGTAGTAACCAAGCCGGTAGTTTTGTATCTTTTAACCACGTTTCTAACACTATATCGTGACAATTCTAACAAATTTGCAATTTCCGAGTTTGATTTTCCAGAATTGAAAAAATTATAATTATTGAACAGACTTTCTCATTGATTATCTTTCTCTATCTCTAGCCATTTTATCAGCACAGTAACCTTAATATTTATTAAGTACTTTCTGACAGTGGTGGTGACATAATATTTCAAAGCCGCCTATGATAACACTAACATTGTTACAAAAGCCATGTGGTTTTACCTATATGTATATGATAGTTTTTCTTTTGAATATTATTAAAACTTATACCAGCTAGAACAACTAATCACCTATAATATCGTATGCACGGACAGGAAGATTGTCTAGTATTAACACGGACCGTCTCAAGTCAAGTAAATTACAGTTTTGTATATCCGAAAGTAAATATTTTTTTGGTATTAGAAGATAATTTACTTGTTCCTATTTTCTTGGATTAAATAAATGGTATTTGAAAAAAGGAAAAATGTCACTTTATTCTAATATATTATATTATCAAAGCAAGAAAGTGACTCTCTCTTTATATAAATAATTTACTTTACTAAAATATTATTTTTTTTGTATTTAAAGGTGATTTACATGGATAAAATAAATATACTTACTCCGTAAAAGTGCTTATTTTCTTGTTCTAATGCAATTTCTTGTATTAAATAAGTGATTTTCTGTAAGTAAATACAGTGATTCTTATTTCAAGGAAATGACTTACTCGATTCAAAAATAATGTTACCTCCTTTAGAATATTGACTTATATAAAATCAACATGTTTAGCTTACTTTCGAAAAGCGGTTACCTGTACTCGGTCAAATTTTAGATTACCTACAAATTTTACAGTGATGTAAAATACAATGCTTTTAGAAAAAATCAGAGGTAGGTACATACATATGAATATAGATATGTACATGTGTACCTATTACAATAATTTTAAATACAACGTATTTAACATCACTGTAAACAACTTCAGGTATTTTAAAATTTGACAGAGTGCACACAGATTTTTGAAAGTAAGTTCCACATATTTATTTTAAATGGATAAATCAGTATTCTAAAGGACGAAGTATTGTTCTACACTATATCCTATATTTTATAAATATACGTTATTTGACATCATTATTTATTGAAAAAACGCACTAGCTAGTAAGATTGGGGCAATTGCACTCAGTACTTCATCTTAAGGTATTGAAATAATACGGCTAAATATAACAAAATAAATTTATTCAGTAATATGTATCAAACACAATATGTAATAGAAATATGTACATCAGATAACTATTAAGAACATACATATCTCCTAAAATAATTTATAGACCTACGTTCGAATAAAGCAATATAATAATGTAATTACGTTTTTTTTTCTATAGCAGAGGTTAAATTTCGTTTTTATCAACTCATTTGCGTAGACTAAGTAGCACCTTAACCGCAAGGGTAGATAAAGTGTATTCACACAGATTATGGACAGATTAATCCATAGTGACGGTACAACACGATTGTCAAAAATGTCAAAAGTTGTACCTAATGTTCGTATGTTCGTTCACATTTAATTTTTTATCTTGAATTTGTCCTACTATAGAAAAAAATGTTGTATTACACACGACGATAACAGTTATTTACGAACCAAGTGCGTGAAACTATATTTCGCGAATGAGTGGCCAGTTTAAAGCGCGAGCCGAAGGCGAGCGCTTTATGGACTCGAATTCGCGAAATGTTTCACGCACGAAGTTTGTACAATATTTGTTGTACGAGTACTTTAATAATACCTATCATTAAATACGTTTTCATTTATAACACACTACAAATCTCTTGATATTTATTAAAAAATTTTGAGTTGGCAGTATTGATTATATGACGTGACATTTAATTTAAAATTCAAATTCAGAAAATTCAATACAAAATTAAAACCTAACATGAATTCTGATAACGAAATAGAATGTACACCCCCTGAAATTCGGGAAGCGGAACAAATTACTAATTTATTGTTGAAGCACCAAATTCTTTGTTCCTACTAATGAAGGTAAGGTAGGTTCGTATATTTTAAATCCATAAAACACTATATGTATATATTTATAGGCTGTATTAATAATGGGTATTTCTGGAGCGTGTCGACGTGAAGAACTTTGCAAAGTGTCATTGCGAGACATAGAGTCATAGAATTTTAATCAAATTTACTTATTGTAACAATTCCACAAACAAAAACAAGTAACAGCCGTACATTTGCAATCATCAAGCCCGAATGGATTGCATTAATTCGGCAATATGCAAATTTAAGACCAGACAACTAACAACGATTCTTTTTAACATATCGCAATGGCAAGTGTGTTTCTTTACCGGTTGGTCTTAATACAATTGGTAAAATTCCAATGCGAATAGCTGAGTACCTTCAGCTTGATAGCGCAAGTAACTTCACTGGTCACTGTTTCCGAAGGAGTTCAGCGACATTGTTGGCAAACCAAGGAGGTGACTTGCTTTCAATTAAAAAGCATGGTGGACGGAAATCATCTACGGTTGCAGAAGGATATGTCGAAAATTCTCTGCATAGTCGAATTCAATTTTCTAAAAAAATGACCCCGTTAGAAATGTCGAGTCCTCCTGCAACTTGTTCGACATCTGAAATACAAGATATGCGCAATAATACAATCAATGTTACTCTACCTTCGCAATCGAGATCAATTGAAACAAACCAGTTAATCCCTGGGGTATCAATCTCTGGTTGTGAAAATTGCCCGATCAAAATTTTTAATAATTGTTCTGTTTCAATTTCTGAAAAGAATGAATGAATGTAATTTATACAATATTTGTTGCTGTTCTGACATTGAATTACATACCTTCCAAATATAACCATTTCTGTTTCACATGTCGTTTTATTATTTCCATAGAAAAACAATGAGCTGGTCAGCATACTATTAGGGTTAGGGATTTATGATTTTAAAATGTCACTAAATTAATCAAGTTACAGTTAGTACCAACTTTACTTCACGCACTAGTGCTTAAAATGGCTTTTTACGCACGCAAATCGAAACGTGAAATGACATGTTTTGATAAGCGAGTACAAAAAATGCCTTTATCTTTTCGAGCGTAATTAGCGTCTCGACTTCGTCTCGACGCTAAAAAACGCTCTCAAAGATAAAGTACCATTTTATCGTCTTGTATAATAAATAACTATTAATATCTTCTTCAAATAAGTAGCTATAAGAAAAAATTTTCGCGAATTTTAGCAGTTTGAAAGAACGTAGGAATATACATATAATGTAGGTACTGTGCTTTTAGAAATCAGACGTATGTAGGTACTACAATCCTTTCTAAAAAATAGTATATTTCACATCACTGTAAACAACAATTTTAGAATTTGACAGAGTGCACCTAAAGATAAAACATTTACATACTACAGGATGATTCCTCTTCAGTTGGCAGCTTAAAATAATTCAGTAAAGCCTCGTTAACTTTGACTTTGTTGGTTCCTATCACTTTGATAATCGTTTCCCAAAAATGGTCCCAATTTCCTAAAAGGTATAACGCACAATTTGGGAAAACATGTGCATAGTCTAAATTGATCTGACATTTGGTTTTGAAAAATCTATGATACAGTAAATTTTAATTCGCAGAAGTTGCTAATACATACCAATTCTACAGCGCAGAGATGTTTTTATACCCAAATCAATTAGAAAATCAATACTTTTTGATTTTTCTTTCAAGCAGTACAACTTTTATTTGAACCTTTTTTCTGTAAAATTAAAAAAGATAAATGAACTTTGTGACACTATTGGTCCACTCTGTATATGCAGTGTATCAGTATTTTGATTTAGAGCTTATATTAGTTAATCACTCTCTATATATTACCCAAAGATTAAAATATAATTGCCTACGTTACTAAAAATGGACACTTTTTTTATAATAAAAAATAATTATAAACTCATTGAGACGCTCGTGCAATTAATACATATGTATGTTGGTATTAGTTCATCTGAACCCCACGACGATAATAACATTTGTACTTCCTCCATGGTGTATATAATATTGTATTATCTAAAAAAATAAATATGACTAATATGCAAAACTAGTTAATAAAACATAATTCAAACCTCATCTCATTTATTCTATTTGCATGTATAGATTACATAGTTAGATAAATAAATTATTAGAGACAGAAAGGAAACAATACTGCGTATAAGAATAATGGTAATGCTATATGTCGCTACTTGAAAATTGGTATTATTGTTTTTCAGCATGACGAATAAGAATTTGACATCAATTTTAACGTTGCTCATAGGTGGCGCTGATTACACACTGCTGAATAGAAAAATCGATGCTTATCTTTTTTGTGCGTGTAGAATCACATAAACTGAATCGAAAATTTGAGAGCAACCTTTCTTACATGAAAAATACATACTTGTTTGATGTTGATATCTTGATCCATTTTCGAGATATTTGCCTTCTAAAGTTTCAATGCAGTTCGGCCTATTAATACAATTTTTGATTTTTAAATACGAAGCTTAGGTAAATAATAACAAGAAATAATGCATAGGTACACACTAAATCATAGTTTATTAGTTAGAGTTTTTTAATAGGCCTTACGGCCGCATAGTGTTCGCAAGAGGACGTTATAACGTCTCTAGAGTGTTCATAGTAAAAAAATAACAAACATGAAAATAATGACTTCTAAAATTAATTTGTCAAAAGGGTAGTAAGTTGATACAACAACTGTCATATGTAATGCAAGCGCCCACGTATTATACCTGTGAATAATTTATTTAGAGCAACTGCTCGAAATATCCACCACCCACTTCAATGCACTTTTCTATTCGTTTTCTTAGAGATCTTCTAATGTTAAAAAACAGCCCTGCATTATTTCTGATTATATTGGCAGCTTCTTGAATTTTTTGAAGCAACTCTTCACGGGAATCAATTCTTTCCTTGTAGACTATATCCTGCCAACTAGATCAAACAGAGAAATCTAGGGGGTTAAAATCGGGACTTCTAGGTGGCCAAGGAAATTCACTTCCACGACCAAACCATCGATGTGGAAACTATTAGATACATTCGTGTAATGATTAACAAAAAAACACAGTTGCATTAAAATAAATTACATACTTACTACTTACATATATATATTACATACTATATTATAATATATGTACTTACAGTTTAACTGATCACCATTACTAAAGTCCACTAACAGCAACCACCCAAGGCCAAAACTGTAGAAAAACTGAGAAAAAGTACTTGATTTAGTGAAATAAATCTCGTACAATAGTACAAACACAAAAAAAAACATCAACCTTAACATAAACAGCTTTTTCATCGACACCAAATTTAAAATTGTATTTACAATGGTCTTATATTGGTTTTAATCAATAATGCCAAGACAATATTTTTATTTGAGTTAAGAATGTGTCTCTCCGTGTAAGTAAAACCTTAACTTAAGTTAAAACTGTATTAAGAATATTATATTCTTGTTGGTTGTAAGTGAATTTATTTGAGCTAAATATATTTACTTAAAGCTAGTAATTGCACTACTTAGTATAAATAAATAATGCCAAAACAATATTTGTACTTGATTTAAGAAAGTGTTTTTGTCCTTGTAGATCGCATTTTTCTGTAGAATTAAAAAAAAAGGAGTAATAAAAGTTTGTTATAATTGGGTCAACTGAAATGGGAAGGAGCTTGCTATTGGATAGGAGACCAAATGGATGGAATAGAAGAGTTAGACCAAGGTTAAAGTGGCTGAAAGAAGTAGTAGAAGGTCTAAGAACAGCTCGAGTTAATAAGAGGCAAGCAAAATTAAAAGATAGGATGTTGTGGAAAGAAATAAGCCAAAGGCAGGAAGTCGTCGGATAAAGATTGGTCCGTCCCGTTGTTACAGAAATTAGAAGGCTTTTCGAAGCGGTGCAGCTTTGCGATGAGATGCCTTCCTACATATTAAATATAAAATTAGCATCTCATTCGCATGAAATGTCAACTGGCTTAATATTTTTTTGACTATAGAAAACATACATACATGGCTATACACTAGCCACATGCCAACGTCGAAGTATATTTGCGCTATAACATGTCCCAATTTTTTTATGCAGAACACACCTAGGAATCTACAGTACGTGTTGTCCCAGATTTTATTGCACAGTATTGTACAAGGACTTGAAACCGACAATTTATGGTCAATAAACTAGTTTATAAAATAAGCAGCTATGAGCAGTCGAGCTATATTTGACTTGATATGTTCATGAATACAGATTCGTACTAGGACAGGGAATGCATTAGCATTAAAATGTTTGCCACCCAGATCTCTAAGTGATTTTACCTGCAAATATCTGACTAGTTGCACGTTTTTAGCAGTAATATTTAACAGAAACAGAGAATCTTCGTAACAAACATCCTTCCTTTCTGTCTGTGTGTTTATAATAATATTCTTTAATTTATCGTTGTTTAATAGTAAATTAGTCGACTAGGCCCTGAACGAACACATATTATTTATACTTTCAAAATCATAAACCCACATGTTTTAAAAACTGTTTCTAAATGATTGTAACGGCATTTTATAACCAGAGTTAACCTGGTTAGACACAGTAACATCAGATTTACACCACTAGATACTATTAAACCATAAAAGGTATTTTTACACAGTTTTGGCAGCTATGATCGTAACATTTTCTTAGTTAGCCAACTATAAAATCCGTTATTCAAATTTTATAATGGCAAGCACTGTAAACGCACTTCTGACAACTGTTAACTTATCATAGGAGTTATTATCCACAGAAGTGTCAAAGGCCATTAGCTTTTATTCCTTGTCATGTTTAAAATGCGACATGGAACACCAAAACGATATATCCAATTGAGCCTACACCAGCAACTATTTGTGTAATTTAATTACTCTTTATGTTGGTTAGAATGTAATCTGCTGCAGATTGGAGGTGGTGAGTCGTCAGTAGGATAAGTCCTATTATGGAATGGCTTAACTTATTTGCCATCCTTTTTGAATTCTTCTTCTTTTCCTTGAACATCTTTGAACAGATTCCTATTCTTCTTTGCAAGATAATAACTTGGTCATCTGAGTTGAGGGATTTCTACGAGTGATGCAACGAAAATTACATCTTCGCATCAATATTGGAATTAACAATATAATAATTTGTCCTTGGGTAATATACACAAGTAGCGTAATGTGGACCTGCAAGAATGTATATAATTGGGGAACATCCATAAAAGTCTAAGCATATCCTGACTTACTTATTTGCACCATTTATGAAAAATGCCTAAATTGAAGTCAATACACTGCAGAATATAACGTCCTATTGTTTATCGTGTGAACACGCCCACAAAATTTGTAGTTACATTTCAATTTAGTCGTGCCTAATAATTCACAATAAATTGATAATTGGGACAGCAAATCCTTTAGACCTAATTGCCAGATATTGCGTACAACATACAGAATAATCTTCTTCTGGTATATTTACACTTCAATTTGCATATTTACGCACTCGTTAAAGGCGCGATGACCATATACATACATACATACATACGCTCTTATAATATCGTCCATGCATTCTTACGTTTTGTTTCATTTTTACCAGACTTCACGCACAGTTTATAACTCTTATAACGATAATAAAAACACAATCATAATCGTGTATGGGCGTTAATTAAGTACGCTAACAGTTTGTTTCGTTTATTTACACAATTAATTAATAAAACACAGCTCATACAGTACGCCCAAGTAACGATAAAATACGCTCCATTTATGGATAATGAAACACTAACATTATGGGAAAAAATTATAAGACACATATTCTGCAGAAAGTTGCTACTTGTTAATATTAAATTATTCTGATATCTCAATTGCTTAATTTTCATTTAATTAGATTCTACATAACTATTTTGTATGTTGAGATTTTTTTAATGTTACATAAATAAATGCTAATTGAAGAATTTGTAAATACAGTCACAGTCACAGGTGTGCAGTGTTTTATATATTTTATTTTAATTGATGTGGTAATAAATCAAATCAGTTGGGTTTGTAATTTAGGAAAATCGTTAAAGTCATAAAGTAATTCTCTAGAAACTCGGGCAGAAATTGTCAGTCGTATATACGAACGCTATTAGTTGTATTAACGTGGAACGTATTAAAAATTAATTAACAGGTTTCTAGTAATAATTTGTTTATTTTTAACTGAAGGCGGTCTCCGAGCCCGTCTGTGAACTTAATTTATGGCAATCATTAACTTCTTTTATAGGACAGCAATGTGTTCCAAGGCACACCAGATAGTGTCTAAATACATGTGAGCTCCTCTCTGCTGTGTCGGGATCAGGTATACATGTAATACATATGAGATGGATTTTACGAACGCTGAAACGAGTTTAGGGGATAAACGTTACAAAATAACCGCTGCCTACGTAGATATGTATATCAGCGGTGAAATGTAGATATTTAGCTAGGAGATTTTTTTTTATGCACTCGCCGTTTTTAATTGTAGTTTTTAACCACTTCTGAGAATATACAGGATGTTTCTGAATTGATACGAAATATTTCAAAGGGTGATCCTTTAGCAAAAATTAAGGGGGGTCTTTCATATAACTTTTTGTTCAACACCCTTTTTCCTCCAAGTTACAGCCCTTTAAAATTAGGTAAAAAAAATTGTTTTTATTTAATATATCCACTTTGGAAAAATTTAGAAGAATGAAATTTGGCAGATAACTGACGCTAATAAAATGGCAGTTTTTTAGTGTTTTTGTTACCCTAAAATGTAATCACAAGGGGCGGAAAAAAAACAACCGCTATAATGTTTTGCATCAGAACTGTTTATTGCGCCTGTTTTCCTATTTAAAAAATTGATTTAAAAAGACAGACTCAATCTGCAACTCTTTTATGTCTTGACTTTTTATCATAAAATTGTTAGTTTGATCACAAAAAAATAAAATACTGCTCAGACTCTTTTCCCATAAATTCACAGAGGTTATTATTTATTAAAAAAAATCAAGTAAGCTGCTGTCAAATGAAGTCATATGACAAATAGTTTTATTGTCTTGATTTTCTCTGTGTTATTCTTTAATCTCTGAAGAACTAAAACTAATTAAGTAAATAAAATGGCAAATTACACAAATGCCGAAATGGCAGATATGCATTTTCTATATGGTCGTGCTAATGGAAATGGATTAAGAGCTCGGAGGCTTTACGCCGAGTTATATCCAGAACGAACATTACCCCATCATAGCGTATTTGCCCGTATTCATCAACATTTACGAGAAGAAGGTAATTTTTCAAGAACAACCGTCGCCGTCGATTGCGGACGTTTTCGAGAAGTACGAACTGTAGCAACATCTTTCGTATCAATTCAGAAACACCCTGTATATGTATTTATTATGTATGTTGTGTATGTTTGTATTCTACAAGATTATAAAGTAAGGAATATACAGGATGAGTCGCGAGGAATCGACTAAACTCTAGGAGCGTATTCTGTAGGTGAAAATAAGGTAAAAAAAACTCAAATATTGTTATCAATTTTTATTTATTTTTGAGTTGTAAGTGTGTGATACCTGAAGCTCTCCAGGGTAAACATGATATCTGAAGGATCTGTTGTCAACAACAATTACAAGAAGTAGAAGATATTGAAGTGCAGAATGGAGAAGCCGTATCTGTAACTCTAAACGATGAATGTTACTTCCAAATGTTAAAAGATTATGTTACTCCACAGCTGCAAAACGAGCACCATGGAACTAAAAACATAATTCTTATGCAGCATGGAGCACCCAGCACATTTTTCGACCCGTCAAAAAATTGTTAACCAACGTTTTTCAAATTCGTATGTTAAGCAAACATTTTGCAAAATTATGGCCACCAAGATCACCTGATCTTAACGTTAAAGTTTAATGTTTAGAAGACGACCAACGACACTACAAGAATTAAAAGACAATATTACGGAGCAAATTGGTGTAATTCAACCAGACATGTTACGGAATGCTGTGTAAAATTTAGGGGAAAAGTATACAACAACAAAATAAATTGGCCATACACATACACCAACGATTCGTATAAGTCGTCATATGAAGTTACATCCCTTAAGAAACATCAAAATAAGCTCTCTAGCACCTTAAGTTTTTGCAAAGCCCAATTTGGTACAATCTTTAACAGAATTAATTCATAATATGCAAAAGTTTATGGAAGAATTCATTTTGTGGAATTTTTGAAAATCTTCATACATTTTAATTATTTACCCATCCCTGACTTTGTACTTATGCCATGCTGCTAATTCCATCTGAGCCTCCCGGTAAGTTTAATTAATTTTTTCCATATGGATGCTTGTAATACCTTGCCTTTTTTGTAAGAAGGACAAGTATGATGTTTACAAATTAGCAAGATGTTGTTAACATTTTTTAACTAAAACAGCCATGAGAGAATGACAAAATTTAATTATCCTTGTCATTCTTGCGTGATTGTGCCGCAATACACATTTTCTTTCTAAATTTATGATGATACTTTTAAGACTCATGTGGAATGCATAAAAGTATGGAGACAGGTCTTGTTAATTGGTCATACGGATTACTTAACACGGCGCCATATTGATGATGCTACTAAAGTT